>JASAMX010001225.1:0-11686 GCA_030248175.1 Microlaimidae sp. YZB2_3 | reverse complement strand
TATGTGATCTACTTGGTTAGTTTCATATTGCTCCTCAAATTGAGGGGGTCCCAGTACTAAAAACGCTAAAAATGGGGTATTTGAGGTATACCCCAAAAAAATTTTTGGGACATTGCCCCCCCTCCTTAATTTTGAGGGTCGGGTATACCCCCCAAAATCGGGGAGGCTGCCCACCTATGAGAGCAATATTGGAAAGAATTCCAATTGTTGCAGGAAAGATTTAATTTAGGATTAAATTAAGATTCAAGATTTATTTTCATAGCAAAATAAATAAAAGCAGTTTCACAAAAAAATTGTTATGCAAACCAGTTGAGTTACATTAACAAACAAATACGTACATAAACGATAGATAAATCAACTAAATATTACCATAGGAGACCTGGCTAAGATACTAGAAAAAATGACTATAGGCTTTGGAAACAAAGCTTTTTCATAGTCATTTACTAGAGAAACAGGTTTTTTAATATTATCACTTCTGTAAAGATTTTTTAAAAAGATACAACGATTTGGTGAGACTTGATTTTCATCAAGAGAATTCCATTTTTTAATGACACTATTAAAAAAACTATATTTTCTGCAGTTTACTCTTGCCTGTTCTTTAGTTCTTCATTTTTAGTTTTTTAGAATGTCCTCTAATTTGATTTACATTGAACAAAAAATAGTTATTTGGGTTCAGGTTAACCAGATTATTCATGATTTTATTTGTTTAAATCATGTCTATTTTATCTCTACGTTCTTGTAAACTTTCCAAGTTTAATAAACTTAGTCTGTTTTGTCACCATTATCCTTAAGTTTGCAAATTTTAAATACACGTTTGGTGAAAGATCTTTGAACTTTTTCCAGAATAAATTTATCTTTTATCATGTATGGATTCCAAACAACACTAACATACTCAACTGTGGGGCGTACAAAACTCTTGTAATAAACCGGAAAAAAAATATTTTTTTAAAAGGGAGAATTTGGCACCAAAACGTAATAAACTAACAATAAATTAAAAGAAAAAATGTATGCATAATTTAAAGTTAAATGTGATGAGAACAAAGCTATAAATAAAAAGTATGGAATGGCATGAAAAAATACAAATTAAATATATAATTAATTATATAGCTAGAAAAATAGACAGAAAAAGTATATTAAATATATATAATTTAAATTTATAAAAAATAAACACATCAAAAAATATGTTTCGCTCCTTAGCCTAGACATATTTTTTGAAAACTCTCTTAAAAATGTAATAGCAGGAGCTCCTCAGTAGGGAACCATTACATTACTTAAGGAGTATATAATTAAAGTATAATTAATAAGATTACTTTAAAATTAAACAAATTTTTATAAAAATGTGAATTAATTAAAATTAACAATATAAAACTAGAAAAACGCGAGAAAAACACGATAAATAACGCGTGAAAAATATAAAAAAATTCGTACAAAATATAAAAAAAGACATACCTGTAGCGTGATTCCTTTGTTTGCCTGACTCCTTGAAGTTAGATGACCGCTGTACAAAAAAACCGTGAACTCAAGCAGAGTTACAAGGATTGGGTGATTAATCGATAAACTAGTAGTGGCATGATTTTTGCTTGGTTTAACGGAGGAATTTTTGTGATAATGAAAAAGAAACTATTTTGCGCCATGTTGTTATTTACACAAAAAATTCAGCAGAAATATTAAAATTAATTTGCAACTATTTGTATGTGTTAAAAATAATTATAAAATAAAAACATTTTCTAACAAATACTTTGTAAGCAATTTTTTAAGAAAAAAGCAAAAATAATATGAGTAAATCAAACTATAAGAACGTAAGTGTTACATAAATTGATAGTTGTTAGATAGTTGTTAGATAAACTGTTAGATAGTTTTTTATAGAGTGAGATTTAAAACATCTAAATATTAAGTTTGCGGTTTTCATGGCTTTACCAGCTATTTTCTGACAATGCAATGAAAACTTTAAATCATTAGAAATGTACACGCCTAAATCCTTCACGAACTTAGTTTCAGGTAATTTTTTATTATTTGAGTAGAGTAATAATCCATTTTGGTTTCGTTTTTTCTCAATTATGTAGTACTTCACATTTATTTTCAGACAGAGTAAGCTGCCACATTTATTTTCAGACAGAGTAAGCTGCCAGTCTTTTGACCACTTAGATATTCTATTCAGATCATTTTGTAATTCATTTCGATTGTCTTTAGCTTAAAAAAACTTTTTATATACCTTTGCGTCATCTGCAAAGAGTAATTTCTGAGTATTGAACACAATTTATAATATCGTTTACATATACTAAAAAAAGAAATGGCCCTAAGATCGAACCCTGTGGCACAGAGCTTGTGAGAGGAGTTTTTTGTCATTCAGTAAAATTGTCAACATTACTGAAGATGACAAAATTCCAGAACTGGAGGAACTCTCAGAAATAAAAAGGCTTTGTGACTGTTTCTTGGGTTGGGCAATGGTATTTCGCGTCAGTATTATTTATCGACATGGGTCAAGGTGATGTCATACTAAGCCTTTTAAAGCCTCTGGGACCTGCAGGCTCCTTTAGTTTTCTGCTTTCAATGAACATTGGAATTGCTCCTAACAATGCAACCATACAATGTGTAGACCTAATTTTGAGTGGACGTAGTCTTAACCATAGGGGTGAAACATTTTCGCCCCTCCTGGCTTGTCTTAGCGCCTGTCCTTTGCATAATCTGCATAGGGAAGATAAGTTTCAGGTTATCAACAACAACAGTGGACGTAGTGAAAGAGGGTACAAACTGTCTCAGGCTGAGCTAGAATATGCTTCAAGATTCATGCTAAAAGCCTCAGGTGTATTTTATTTGAATTTTTAAACTATAAAAATGAGAAACCGTCGAAAACAAACGACACCAGAATCTTGTATCAACCATATCTCCATAACGGAAAGATAACCATAGATAATTTCTTATATGCATAATGCCAACACTTGTATTTGTCACCAGTAAAAAAACTAGCAGAATCGATGATGGCATGTTTTGGGTATTTCATTTTGTGTGTGGTTTTGTTATCAAAGTCATTTTTTGGCCCCAAATGGTGTACATTTGAGTTTTTCAAATTATAGATCTTGTTAAGACTTTCAAACGATATAACACGGGCGTGGGGTGGGGTCTATTTCAAATAATGTTTTAGATTATAAAGCCATTAAAAAAGCCCGGTTTAACCGAAAACGGGCCAAAACTCCAAATTTTAAAGGGTCATAACTTTGGAACCAGAAGGTATTTTTAGCTGAAAATTTGGCCTTTTGGATTTTTCTATGAAGGCAACAACCATACCAAGTTTCATCAAAATCAGTGATGGTGCGTCAATTTTTTTCATTTTTTGGTTGATTTGACATAGAATGACTTTGATCTGGATTTTGTTTAGCAAGTGTAAAGACTTAGTTATTAGGAAAAACCTTTTAATGACGCTCGATATATTGACTGTATTTTGCTTATAATTTTGGACTAGTAAGCTCGTTTCTTTTTAACAATAGTGTAGAAATAGGTTGGTTTTTTGAAAAGTATTACCAGACCAAAATCAAAATTTTCGATCGAAACATCAAACTTTTGATAAATCCTTTAAAAGTTCCAAGTTTATTATTTTCTGTTTAGCTTTTAATTGTCAATGGAGAAAGTCTTAAATCAGATCCCGTGAGTGTTATGATGAATGTACAAGATTTTTTGGCATTGGACATCAAAGTTAACTACGAAAACTTGCTCAAGTTTGATTAATATTTTTAAAATATTTTAATTTTCACTAATTGCTGTATTATTTAAAAAAAATTAATAGTGTTTATATATTTTGACAAACCTTTTTTATAAACAATTCCAGGAATTAAGAGTACTAACTTTTTTATAAACAATCCCAGGAACTAAGAGTAAACGAACAAAAAGAGTACAAAAGTACTGTTTTTTACTACAAAAACGTGTTTGTGACAGTACATTTTGACCTATATTCATACATGAGCATAGGGGGGGGGAGTAGGGTGGGGTCCACCCCCCCTAGCCTCGAAATTTCGGACCCCCTCCTAGAAAAAAATCTAGGGCCCCCCTCACCCCAAAATTTTTAAATTTTGACATCCTACCCTCTCTGGAATTCTAAATCGACCCCCTCCCCCCCTTCCGAGCCAAATTTCGGGTATGAATTAAGGTCAAAATTGACTGTCAAAAACACGGTTTTGTAGTAAGAAACTGTACTTTGTACTCTTTTTATACATAAATAGCAGCTTATTTTAGTATATAAAAATCTAGATTAGTGCTAAAAACTTAAATAAATGATTTAATGTGACTTTGTATAAAACCCGACCCCCTCTGGATTTCAAACTGGTCTACCCCGGGTCGATTCCCCCAAAAAAGCTAAGGGGTACGGACCCCCTCCTAGCTTTCAAAGGGCCATTTACCCGGGGTAGCCAACCTCCCTAGCTTGCCGGTTTTTCCCCGCCCCTGTTTTTTTTCGCCCCCCCCCTGGGATTTTTTGGTCCTTTTTTCTTTTTCCTCCAACGTGAATTTTCTCCATGCTCATGTATGTTTAGATTTATACCCAAAATTTGGTTCGGAAGGGGGGAAGGTTGGATTAAGAATTCCAAAGAGGATAGGGTGTCAAAACAAAAAAAATTTGGGGGGGAAGTGGGGCCTAGATTTTTTTCTAGAAAAGGAGGGGGGGGGGTCCGGAATTTCGAGCCTAGGGGGGTTGACTGCACCCTACCCCACACCATAGGTGGGCACAGCCTCTCCGATTTTGGGGGGGTATAGGGGAGGGTCAAATTTTAGGGGGGGTGTCCGGCAAGACCCAAATTTTGAGAGGGGGGTGTACCCAATATTTCCGCGCTGCCTTAAAATGGGCTTAAAACGCGTAAAAAAACGTAAAACAAGCTTATAAATGCTTTAAAACTGTGAAAAATTGAAATAAGACCTTATTGCAACTTACAAATTTTATTTTTTAATTCTTTTATTAATAATGTGTTTATATATTCTTATAATTAGTTTAGAAATCATAGTTTTTTTTAATAATTACGTAATAATAGAATAATAATATTATTGCCTTGATTATAAAGTCAAGTATCACAAACTTTTTAATCCATAATCTTATATTTAATTAAAGATTATATACATACATGGGCGTAGCCAGGGGGGTCTAGACACCTCTTTTAGGTCGGCAAAGGGAAAAATTTGGGGTTAGACAGACCCCCCCTTTTGCAGTGGCGTGCCCAGGATTTCATTTCCGGGGGGCGGTCTGGGGGCCCTACTAACCCTGAAGGGGGGTCTGGGGGCGGCAGCCCCCCAGATATGGAGGGGGTCTGGGGACGAGAGCCCCCCAGCGGGGTCAAGGGGCGGAGCCCCTTGTCAGGGGGGTCCGGGGGGCAGAATGTCCCACGTGGGGAAAATTTTTAATTTAAAACGCTAAAATACACTTGAAATTTTAATTCCAGATGATACTTATTACAAAATTTAAGGTTTCTTATACCTACACATTTAAAACATGTGTTTAAAACGTTAATTTTAGGATAATAGTGTTTATAGTAGTTTTATTAAACTGTATACCTTAACTACTGAACAGGATAATCGATTTGTAATCGAAAAACTAAGATAAATTTATCAATTAACAATTAACTCTCCGCGCGAAGCGCGGAAAATTTTTTTTAGTCGTTTTATAATACTTAAAAATTTTTTTCCGGGAGGCGAATTAGGGGGGGGGGGAGTGTCCCCGGGTACCCCAAATTTAGGGGGGGTGTCAGCAAAATCCGAAATTTTGGGGGGATATAACCCCCCCTGCCCACCTATGCCCCACACCCCTATGTTCATGTATGGTTGTTACTGTTAGTGCATTCTCCTAATCCGGCCTAAAAGAGAAGAATTGATATTTAACGATGTTTAGTTGGTCTTAATAAAAGAGAAGACAAAAAGAAGTCGTGACTAAGATTTTCCTGGTAAAATCAAAGACAACTTTTACATTATCTTTTGCCTGAACAATTTTGGATCACCATTCATTCCGTGTTGATTTTGACTCCCTTAAAGGTGCGGTGCGGAGTCAGACTTTTTGTCTTCAATTATGATAATCTTTAATAAAAATCGTACCCTTACTCCTAATAGTCCACAAAAATTTATTTTTTTATCAAAATATTTCCAGTGGTTCAGGAGAAATGACCCCTCAAACATTTTTTTGACAATTCTGTACTTGAAAGATTGCTCAATGAGTACAAAAATTTATGTTATATTTATCTTTGAGTGTATATTTTGTAAACAAAATATACACTCAAAGAAAGCAGCAACTTTCTACTTTAATTTGATACCTTGATTGTTAAGATTGGTGATATATTTGTTGAGATATTCCGTTTCCCGTGCAAAAAAACCGGGATTTTTTCGTTAAAACTACGAAGTGTAGGCAAAAATCTTGGGCAAACTTAATCAAATCACTGCCGTCATTTGGTGTTTTTAGCACGAGGAACGCAATATCTCGACAAATACTGCACCAATCTTAACGATCAAGGTATGAAATTAAAGTACAAAGTAGCCGCTTTCTTTGGGTGGATGTAACTTAAGATTTTATACCTATTCGGCAATCTTTCAAGTACAGAAAGTCAAAAAAAGTCAACTTTATTATAATGTTGTAATTATCAGTGTTATGTAACGTAACCTTTGCAACAAAAATCTTTTATACTTAAAAATACTGGAGATATATTTTTATGAAAAAAAAATTTTGCGGGCTATTGGAAGCGGGGATAAGGTTTTTACAAAAAATCATCAAATTTGAAGATAAAAAGTTTGACTCCGCACCGCACTTTTAAGTAAATAGTATCCAAACAAGGTTTACCCCAGATGGGGTTTTAAACTTAAAAATAATAGTAAAAATACGTGCTTTAGATCTTTAGTTTAAAGGAGAGGAAGGAAGTCCCCTTAAACAAAAGATCTTGCGCATTAAAAATGTAATATTATCCGTGGTATTTATTAAACTTTTGGACCTGGTCCACTTCGGACTGGGATTGTTTTTCACGCAGAGCGGTATTTAATTTTCGGTCCCACCAGTACAAGTTGCTCAAAGGACACGGTTATCAAAAATCGGTCAAGGTCCCAAAACAAGGTAAAAAACGAACCCAATATATTTATCCGGTTATCTCTTCGATGACCAAACTCGAATAGTACCGTAAATCAGAAACCGGTCACCGTCAAAAACGGTCCCATTCCTATTTCGAAGTGGACCTTGTCCGAAGGGTTTGTGAATACCAACGCGTAGTAGGTAAATAGTTAGACATCTACCTATATCACTAATCACAATACGTTTCTCTTTTATATAATTCGTTCACTTTTTGTTTCCTTTAGATTTGATTCAAGAAAAGGCTTCTATTGCCAAGTACAACAAATCGCAAACAACAAAACAAAAACTAAATGCTTAGGTCGAGGAAAAGGTAAATTATTCAATTTAAAAATTAATTAAAAAAGGTTAAGCAAAATATTCCGCCATTCAAAAATTAAGGTCAAAATAAAAATGCTTTATTTTATTAGTATTTAAATATCATAATGATGTTAAATTATTATTCGAAAGTTGTAAGAAAAGTTATACCTGTTTATTGCAAGTTTAGATTTTTTGAAAGCTCGGTTTGTTTTTAGTTTGTATTTTGAATTGAAAAATAAATTCAAAAAGAAGTGATAGTCTTTAGAGGACTAAAAGTGGTGCTGTTAAATTCAGTTTTATTCGAACAAATTATCGCAAAAAATACTGAAAATTCATAAACAATTATTCTCTAGATTGTTTCGCAGAAGGAAATTCCAGTCAGCCCAGGATTTTTCCTTTTTTTTCTGTAAAAAATAATAAAAAATGAATATTTTTTATCTTATAACACTCAAACTAAAGTCGGATTACTTCTCGTTTTTATTTATTCTTAAAACAAAAGCAAATTGGTTTTAAATTTATTCTCAGAATATTAAAAAAACTTCGTTTTAGGAAGAATTTATCCGCCGATAGAAGCCGACGACAAGCGCTGGCTACTTTCCTACTACAAAAGCCACAATATCGCACTTCAACGACTCTTGTCCAGATTGGGCTATCGGACACCCGACTGGCTCCAAGAAGATCTAGAAGAGACTCCTTGAAATAATGTTGTGTGGTCGGTCATCGATTAAAATATTTCGACCTTTAAACTCGTTGGTGAAATTGAGTTATGAAAAGCGGGTTCGCAATTGTTGACTCTCTTAATTTATTTGGGTGGAAACCACACAAGAACGTCCAATTAGTTGCGCGCAACCCGTGCATCATGCAAAGTAAACGACACCGTATGCAAATTAATTATTGTGCGAGATTCATCGACTGATGGAGGCGTGGTCTTGGAAAAACACCGCTAACCGATCTTGGTAAACCGGCTTCCTTCTGTCAATTTCTCATTGTAGTGTACCTTCAGTCTTCTTGATCTGATTCGCTAACTCAGGGCTGTGATGAGTTGTAGTAACAATTCTTCTGTATTGCTTTGTAATCAATCGAAGATTCGTAGAAAACTTTTTAGCGCTACTTGCTTTTTTAAAACAGTATTATATAATTTGTTTAGTAGAAGGTAATTGTTTCAAGTGTTTTATATGGGTTTAAAAATTCTTTTTTTTATTTTCTTCCCTGGTTCCTCCCTTGTTTTATTGCCCCACGTTTCAAAAAAACTTGCCCTCCACGCGTGCCCCCCTGAAATAAAATGCCCGGGGGGAGGCAGTGCACATGTCTGGATAATACTACATTTTGTTTAATAAAAAAACACTGTTCAGGTATCGTATAAAAAAGAGTAAAAATGGATTTTGTATTAAAAATTCACGTTTTTTTAAAGAATAAAAAAATAGTACTTAAAATGTTCCTGAGAAGTGTGGGTCAGATATTAAATTCTAGAGTGGGGAGTCAGCATAGGTGGGCAGGGGGTTATACCCCCAAAAATCCCGATTACTGCCGGCACACTCCCTTCCCTAAAGTTTGGGGTGTCCCACTACTAAAAACACTAAAAATAGAGTATTTAAGGTATACCCCAAAAAAATCTTTTCGGAAACCCCGAAACCCCCCCCCTCAAATTTTGGAGGTGGGGTTTATCTCCCCCTAAAATCCGCAAAGCTGCCCACGTATGGGAGTCACGAATAAAAAATTTGCAAATTTAGGGAGAGGATGCGTAGATTAGATTACCTACCCCTTCCTTTTTCTCACCTGTGAACTCCACTCTATTTTTGTACTAATATTGTAAATAATTCAAAGGTAAAATGACATAAATTATTTTTTCAAACATTTTTGCACACTAATTTTTTCCAAAACTTATTAAAAATTGTTAAAATAGCTTTCAAAACGCTTTTAGAATATTTATTTCGCGCTTGAGTAAGCTTAAAATCTCTCACTTTCAAAACTTTCTCCCTTTTAAACGGGTCGCGCTCCAGAGAATGATATTTGTGATGGGTAGAAACATAATAAACTGGATGTTCAATGCATAGATCACGAAGAAAAATTTCAAATCATGCCATCGGAGTACAGTAAAATCAATAAAAACAGCAATAATCAGGTGTAATAAAAGTATTAATATTTGTTTAGAAATAATATTTTTAATTTGCCCTAGTTTATATTATATTTGTTGCAATGTTTTGATATTTTTTTGTGTTTTTTACCTGAGAAAAAGTTTGGTTCTAGTCTTTAAAAATGAGCTGGCGCTATTGTGTTTGAAATTCGGCGTGCATCTAATTAAATTGTTGTTTAGCAACACCGTTTGCGTATTAATTTTCTCTCTTACGGGTAATGTAATGTTACACTTCTTTTTCTATAAAATACCCATTTTTTCTTGCTAGGTTAACCCTTTCCGATTACTATTGTTACCAGAGGACGAATGTTAATGGTGTCCCGCGTTTTAGAACATAAAAGCAGGAAAATGAGCAGGAAATGGGTGAATTAACGAATTAAAAAAAAACATCGCAGTTTAACATTAAGCAGTATTGGCGGGTTCTTATTCCGCGTTTTTGAGCCCATTTTCAATCAAAAGGCTATAAATAGCAAATAGCAAATTTAGCGTTTTTTATCGAACACCTAGAGTTATTTATTTCTGGGCGACACAGTAATTTGAACGTTGTTTTTTACATTAGATTTACAATCAGATATAATTCCATTTTACAAACAATTATTATTAAAATTAATATTGTTATATTTTTTAATTTAATTTTTCTAATCTTTTGCTGTTTGTTGCGTTGTAGTTGTAGCTATACTTGTAAGTTACTTTTCTGTGAAAAGTACTTTGTATTATTGCATTGTGTTTAAATGTATTGTATAAATAAGTGAAATATTTTTGATTTAAGTATTTTTTAATGCAACGTTAATGTGTTTTAACTGAAGTCTGCAAAAAATATTATGGCAACATCGCACCATTCCAAGCAATTTTTTTTTGGAATGGAAAACAAAAATTATTCAAAAAAACTCGATTTTTGAGCGGCAGTATCGCTTCGAGATTTTAACAGCCCGAGAAAATTAAATATATTTTGAAAATATGTACACCAAATCATTTTTTAAATACAATACTACTTAATAAATAGTCAAAAACTGGATCATATACAAAATTGTTTTGCTCTAAAATAAATATAAAGTCTGTACGAAAATAAATATCAATTGGGAAAAATTTTCAGGTGAGAATATCTCGCTAACAGTTCGCCAGCAGTTTTGTACAAAAATTATTTTGTATAAAATTCAAGTTTACTAACTTTAAACATTCATAATTTAATCAATTTTTTTGTAAGTAAAATTATACCCGCTTAAAAAATGTAAGTCCTAGCAAATATATAACTCAAGGAAACATCGGGCTGTACATTAAATTTGTGGCCAAAATTTTCCTAAAAAATCGGACATGCACGACTTTTATTTTCTTGACGACAAATCATTTTTTTTTGTTCTGCAAAAAAAATCGAAGAGCGAAAAAAGCAGTATTGAGTGCAAAGACCTTCGCACTTTTAACTAACAGACTTTAGTTTATTACATTGCTGAGTTTTAATGTAAACATTTATGTTTATCTCATGTTTAAAATAATTATTGTAATTTGTAAATAGTTTGTGTAACTTTTTGTATTCATTGGTTGTTAATATTTCAGATTTTTAAAAATACCAATTGAACTAGTGGTGCTAAATTGCAATTTCTAAACCTGCTGTATTATTTATAGGTTTTTTACTTTATTCTTTAGGAAAAACTATTTCAAAACTATTAATTAACCGCATTGATTTTCATGACTAAATACTGCTCAATCCTAATTATTAAGTACGAAACAATTAAAATTTCACAGGGCAAAAGGACCAAACAAAGACATGTATATTTTTTTATTTAATTTATGGTAGATTATTGTTTATTAAATTTTTAGTTGAATGCTCTAAATGCATTCACTGTTTCCATGTAAATTTTTTCAAATATTTAGCCAATACAGTTGACACCATATAAAATAATGCTTGGACACAAAGATGGGCAGGGGGGAGTTGGTTGGGGGGTTGAACCACCCACCTTTGGTGAGAACGGTCCGGAAAGCTAGGGGTGATTACCCGGGGTAAATCGAATTTTAAATTCTAGGAGGAGAGTCCCAGGGGGTCCGTACCCCTCCCTAGCTTTTTAGGGGGGTCAACCGGGGGTGCGAAATTTCGAAATCTAGAGGGGGGTCAGGTGGGGTCCGGTGTCCAAAGCAAAATTCCAGAGAGGGGTCAGGGGTAAAAAATTCGAAAATTT
>JASAMX010001224.1:0-47360 GCA_030248175.1 Microlaimidae sp. YZB2_3 | reverse complement strand
TTAACAGTTGATGATAAAGGTATTAAAGTTGTTTTTACAGGTTTTGAAGTTGTATTTAAACTTATAACAGGAACATGTGTTGTTTTAGTACTAATAGTACTTTTTTTGATTGAAAGGGGCAATATCGATGATCTGATTTTTGGTTTTGTAGTATTAGAACTTGTATTAGAAAACGTTGAAAGTGGTGTAGTTGGGCTGAGTTTATGTGTAGAAAAAACTTTAGATGTTAGGGAAGACAAGTTTACAAGAGTTGTGCCATTAGTAAGCGTTTTGCTTTGAGTGATGTTAAAAAATCTGGATACTGTTATGCGATTTGTGCTTTTTGGAAATGTTTTATTGTTAATTATTATAGTAGATGCAAAAATTGTTGATTTGGTTGTTGATTTAACTGTAGGAACCAATGATCTTTTAGTACGTGAAAAACTGCTGAAAATGTTAGAGCTATTTGTAGTGGAAATTATTTTTTTTGGCTGTGTTGTTGACGTAAGATTAACTTTATCTACTGTTGAAAGAGAAAATCCTGCAGAGGACAATGTAGCTTGAAAAGAAGATGCTATTTTTGTAAAAATTTTGGAAGGCAAAGTGTTATTTTGGTCGGTAGTTGTAATATTGTTAGTGTCTATAGTTGTTGCAGTTTGATTTAATATGGTTCCGCTAGATATTGAATTTGATGTATTTGGTACAGGTAGCATAGTTGTTTCAGGTTTAGATAAATGAAAAGTGCTAGTTTTATTTACGTTTATGATGGGAACTGATTTGGAGGTTATGTTATTTTGTGCAAACCTTGGGCTTGTTGTTCGTGATTGAGTTGAAGAAGAAGTGGAGTTAGAAACCAAAAAAACCTTAGTTGTTGCTACAGTTTTTGATGCAACTGTGAATTTTGAGGTATTTTTAGTTAAATTGCTTAATCCTTGTGGAAATGCTGATGGTGAATAATAAAGTTGACTTGAGTTTGTAAATAATACTTTAACTGGTGTTGAAGGTGAATTTATTGTTTGCAATGGTGTTGCTAGAGACGACGTATTGTTCTGAATTGGAACATTTGTAATAATGTGACCAGGCGCGATTTTAGTGTGCGAGGGATGTGTTCTTGTTGTTGTTGCATATGTAGTGAGTAATTTATCTGTTGTTTGTGTTGCATTTGTAATTGGTAATTTGTGTGCTATTGTTGTTGCATTTGTAGTAGGTGATTTTTGTGTTGTTGGTCTTGCAACTGCAGTGGATGATTTTTGTGTTTTTGTTGTTGCATTTGTAGTGGGTGATTTTTGTGTTGTTGGCCTTGCCACTGTAGTGAACGATTTTTGTGTTTTTGTTGTTGCATTTGTAGTAGGTGATTTTTGTGTTGTTGATTTTGCAACAGCAGTGGATGATTTTTGTGTTTTTGTTGTTGCTTTTGGAGTAGGCGATTTGTATGTTGTGGTTCCATTTTTTATAACAATTGTTGCTGAGGTCTGGTTAGCGACTGATAGATTTTGTGAAGACGTAGTTTGACTGTAGTTTCTGACAGATGCTGTGACTGATTTTGACATTACATGGATAGTTGCAATCGTCAATTTCTTTGGTGTATGTGCTGGAGTAACCCCCTTTGCGCTTGATATGGACAGGGTTGAAGTAGACGATGTTCGTTTGCATCGCTTTCCTTTAAAACCGGGATCGCAAATACAAGGAATTTCTTGACCAACATCCAACAATTGGCAACTACCGTGTTTAAAACAGCGTTTCTGTCGACAAAGCTGATCACCAATGTATTTTTCACAAAAAGAGCCTTCAAATCCAGTACCTAAAGTTTTAAACACTTTTAAAAAAGTTTACATAACAATCAAAGTAAAGTTTTAAAAGTTCTTTTTGACAAAAAGAAAAATAGTAAAACAGTACCTGTGCAGTTACAAGTAGGAGCGCCATTGCTTAAAACAACGCAGGAGCCAGGATAAAGGCAAGGATCTCTGCCTACAGAACACTGATTCCATTGGCAGTCTTGACCCCAATGACCTGCAGGACAGTCGCAAGTATAGTCTGAACTTCCTGGTTTTACCAAACAGCTTCCTAAATGTAAATTTGGACAATAATGTCCAATTCTGTATCCAACACAAAATGTTTAATAATACTATAACGGTTATAGGGTAGTGCATTTAATTTCGGCACTTTTCCAAATTAGGCATTTTTTATTTTGGACTATATCTTTGGTAATCTTGGACGGAATACGACGTTTGTTAGCTCAAATGAGAGCTAATTATATGTAGATGACTGTCGTAAGTTTTTTATTTGTTATGTTATGATATGTTCATATGAAATTGTGTGATTTATAAAAAATAAAATTGTTACTCGTTTTTAGAACATGGGCATTTCATGATTACGCAATAAATTTGTTTAAAAATTAAACTGTCCTAGTAAAATTTAGTATATTTTCCGATTTTTGAGTCCCCGTGGGTCTGCGTTGCGTCTGTCGTGAACAATCGGTATAAAATAAAATAGAGTAATTTCGGCACACATATTGCTGTAGGTAAAAACGGGTTGAATTAAGTGGTCGAGTGTTAAATTGTAGTTGTAAATAGTTAAAAGACAACATTAAAATGTGTAGAAGTCATAGCACTGCATTTAAATTCGATTAAGAGGGTCCTTTTAAAAAGTGCCGAAATTAAATGCACTTTTTTCTCAAATTTTGCTCATTTTGATACCATTTGGCATTTTAGCTGTAACTTTTTGCCAGTTACACGTTGAACAACAAGTAGATTGCTTAAATTAAAGAAAACTGTCTGGAGATAATGATAAGCTCTTTTAAAATTTTGAAAATGATGATTTTTTGACTGAGAAGCAATCGATTGTTTGTAAAGTGCCGAAATTAAATGCACACATTTAATTTCGAAAATTTTCCATTTTTTTTAAAACTGATTTAATTATTAAAAAAACTACTTTCGTACAGTAAAACTTTTGTGACGCAACGCAGTATCGTGAAAACTTTAAAATGAGCTATCAAACATGAAAATCGGGCCATATAGTGAAAAGTTACATTGGAAAAACAAAAAAGTGCCGAAATTAAATGCACTACCCATCCAGTTGTTCATGTTTTCAGCTGCAATGCAGCTCATTTTCAAAAATTAATAAATATACCTAAAACTTTAACATTATTTTAAATTATGAATTTAAATTAAGAAACAAACTATTTTTAACTTTTTTTGCGTATAAGTTGATTAGAATTTCAATAAATAAAAAAACCAAACCATTGTAGTCTGTTTTTTTGACTAAAAATTCCAGCGATAAGCACCACGTGAAACCAAACAATATTTAAAACTTTAAATTTCCAGCCAAGTGAGCTAATTTTATGAATTAAAAAAAATCCTGTACAGAGTCAAGCTTTTTGTCTTCTATTGTGATAAATTTTTAAAAAAATGTGGTCCTATTCCCAAAACCTTGTAACTTTTTTTCGTTAAAGAAGCTTTAACGATTGAAGAGGTATTGGATAAAACGAAATTTTTCAGAAATGGCAAAAATAGGGATTTTTAAGACATTCTGTACTTGAACAATTTATTCTTTCCTACGATCACTTTTGTTACAAAAATATAAGAAAGAAGCGTATTTTCGGTTGGTTGAACTAAAATTGAAGGCATTTTGGCACTATCTGGTTGTGGATTTTAACGAATTATATATCAAAATATTAGTATTTTAGTAAAAAACATAATTTTTAATTAACTAAAAGTCTAACCTTCATTAATACACGGATTTACACGCCGACAAAAATCGGGGCTTTTTACTAGGCGTTCTGTGAAGGCGCAAAGAGGTCCTTTGAAGCCTTTTTTACATAAACATAGGTACTGCGGAAAAGTCCCATTAACCTTAAAAAACAGAAAAAATTTAAGCAAACTTTGTTAAACGTTAAACTACTTAAAATTATCTACCAAATATAAGAAAACATTTGACAGGTACAACAGTGTTGTTAGTTTAGTTGATTTAACCTAGTTATTGAATAAACAATTTAATTCTTTGTAATTTTTAATTGCATGTTGTTTTGTTATACTTTATGAAATGAAACCAAAATTTAGTGGACAAGGCATAAATTTGCTTGGAAAGTTAACAATGTTTACGATCAGTAGAAGAAAGTTCTTAAATAAAGCCAACCAGGGTTTGCAGTTAGCTGGTAAGATCGGCACTTTGTTTAAATCAATTTATATGTAAATTTATTATTTAGCAAATATTACTGTAGACTCTGCTTCAAGACCCACTTTTTCAATTAAATTGAAAAATTGGGGCTTGCTTGATTTTACGGTGTGTGTTTTTTAATCGATTTATTTATTTGTTATTAATTTATAATAAATTACTTGCGGTATGCATTTTTTTGTGCCGGGTTGCCAACAGAAATTTCCGATGCAAAGATCTTCGTATTGGCATCGCGCACCAAACCACCCACTTGCACAAATACATATGGGATCTAAAAACATTTAAGTTACATAGTTACATATTAATAAACACTTTTATAACTTGTTAATTGAAAAGTGTTATTAAACTTTTTACCTCATTCAAGTATAGATTTTTTGGTTTGGTTTCTTGTGCACCCTATCGACCGAACGCTTAACTGTCTGTAATTTTTAATGCAAGTAGTTATATTTTAAATTTAATTAGATTTATATTTAAAAAATCAGATATAACATAAATAATTTAGCTTTTTTTTTTTAGTTTTTTAAAGCCTTATTTTTGAACTGAATCTTGGACAAATGTCAATAAAACTAATCATACTATCGACTAATAGTGTACCATCAAAACTATTTAGTTGGCAAGTTCCTCCATGATAGCATGTTATTGCGTTGCAGGGGTTATTTTTATAGGCGCAAATTTTTCCACGGTACCCAACTTTGCAGCGGCACTTAAATCCCATCTGTCTGTCGGTCTCTATACATATACCGTCATTTTCACAAGGGCTAAAACAGAATAATATTAATTATACATATTTTATACCAGTTATCATGAAACATTCTGGTTTGTTTGGCTTCTGCTAAAAATTTTATATCAAAAATTCTAAAAATTTGGTAAAAATTGTTTTTCAAAAATATTTTAAGATTCCCTACTTGTAATTTATACATGATATTTTGCTTTTATTGGTTGCTTGATATTTTAAAATGTTTCTAATGTAAGTTTCGCGTTTTTGCATAGGCTGGCATATCTATATATATGTACTTAATATTCTGGATTTGGTTCAAAGAAAAATAACAAATATTTTAAGCAGTACAATCATTACAAGGAACCGTAATTTATACCAGAAGGAATTCTTAGTATAAAGAACTTTCAATGTTTTATCTAAAGTACAAAATATATACTTTTAAAATTAGTTTTTGTCGGTAATTTATAAATAATGGTGGCTTTACAAATGAAAATAAATGAAAGTTTATTTTGCAAGCGATAATGGCTCACTGCATCAGAGATTATCGATGATGGCCCACTGCAAAACTGATTGGTTCCTTAGTTGGTTATTCGTGCACCCAGTTATTGAACAATGACTTCTGCAATTTGTTAATTTGAGGTTGTTATACTTTTAATTTTAGTTATATTTAAAAAAACAAAACAACCAGATACAGAGTATACTTTTTTAATTAAAAATGGAAACAAGGATTTATATATTGATAACAACCCAATAAATAAATAACACATGCATTAAATGATTGATAAACGCTCACTTTGCAGTGCAGGGTGCGCAGATTATTTTTTTACAAAATAAGGCAAAATGCATCCAAAAAATAAAAGGAAAATCATTTGTCAGCAGTATGGCTGATACGGGCTATTCGTGCATTAAAATGATCGATAATAGCTCACTTGGGAATGCAGGGTGCGCATCTCTCGCAATACCTTCCGCCGAGCTGGGCCGGACAGATACAGGTGCACGTGCCGTCTTGATTGTAGAGTTTAGTTCCGCCGTACAAACACGAGAACAGATCGCACTCGTGGGCTTTAATTTCACAGTTGGCACCAGTCCACGGCTTGGAGCACACGCACCGAGCGGCATAGTTCTAAAATTGACCAGGTTTTTATTATTTTTTTTGCTATATTAGTAGTAGAGTAGCCCTAAATTCGGGCACCGGCTGTTATTTTTGCCATTCGAAAAATTATGAAATGAACTGCGTATGGCTAGATAGGTCGTTATGTCGGCTATCCAGCCATACCTAGTTAATTATTAACTTTTCGCGCGGCAAAAATAACCACCGATGGCCGAAATTAAGGCTAGCTGAATTGAAATTAGTTAACCTTTTGTTGTTCTACTCGCCAAGACTGTAGGAATAAAGGAATATATGTGAACTGTGCACATTTAAAATTTTTTGGCAGTCAAACCACAAATATATAATATATCGAAAAATGTGCAACTCCCATATAAAAAATTAAGTACAAATAGGCCATTCTAATGAGCCTCTCGATTTAAATGGCACCTTTCATCATAATAGCATAGTAGCAATTTTAATTCGGCGAATTAATTAATTAAAAGGAAGAGAGAGCCATTATAATAGCCATTTATTGATTTAATTTTACATCATATATACTTACTTACAAGTGTAATATTGTCCGGGCCCAGAAGGGTCAAAATCTACCCCAAAAACGGTAAAGAAAATCAGCGACTAAGTTAAGCCTAAGCAAAACCTAAGATAAGCCTTCGCAAAACTTAAGTCTTAGCTAAACTCAAGCCTAAACCCTAAGCCTAAGCGAAACCTAAGCAAAAGCTAAGCTAAGCCTAAGCAAAACGTCTAAGCCTAAGCCTAAGCAAAACTTAAGCCTAAGCAAAATCTAAGCCTAAGCAAAACCTAAGCTAACCCGAAGCTAAACCTATTCCTAAGCAAAATCTAAACCTAAGCAAAAGCTAAGCTAACCCGAAGCTAAACCTATTCCTAAGTAAAATCTAAGACCTAAGCTAAGCAAAACCTAACCTAACCCTTCCCCTGTCATTTTTGGGGTAGGTTGTGGCCTTCGGCTTCCGCATAAGTTTTCTGGTGGAAAAACTCATGCGGCCCGGACAGTATTACACTTGTGAGTATATAATTATGAAGTGAAATTAAATCAATAAATGGCTATTATAATGGCTTTTTCTTCATTTTAATTCGCTGAATTAAAATGGCTACTATGCCATTATAATGGAGGGTGCCATTTAAATGGAGAGGCGCATTATAACGGTCTAGTTTTATTTACTTTTTTATATAAGAGTTGCACATTTTTCGGTATATTATATATTTTTGGTCAAACTGCGTTTGCAATTGTTTGGCGTTAGCGATTCTTTAATCCACTTTGCTGTTTTACTTGTTTTTAAAAGAGCATAAATTATATCATGTTACACAATTATAATGTTAACAGCACTAGCGAAGATTTAAAAACTAACCGGGTACGACTGAACACAGGCGCCCCCATTCAAACAAAAGTTAGGATAGCAAGGACTGACCCATCTGTTGACACAAAGGGGGGCTCGGAATGGATCCACGACGCACGCGTTGTTAGGGGAACTGCAGCGTTTCTAAAAAAAATTAATGAAATAATTGGAGTAATTGACTTAAAGTCGACCAGGCCTTAATTTAGGCAACCCGCTGTTATTTTTGCTATGTGTAAAATTATTAAATGAACTCCGTATGGCTGGACAGATCTTCATGTCATTTACCTATAGACTAGTTCGGAATAAGCGTTTTTTACTGTACGAAAGAGGGTACAAAAAGAAAAAAATAAAGTTTGAAAAAATCTTAGCTTTCTTAGTTTCTTAAGTTTAAACCTATACTTCATAAAAATTGCTACACGATGATATTTTTCACTACGTTGAATACTGTAATATATCAGTTTGTGCTAATAAATTTTTGTTTTTTTAATTAAACGTCACAATAGTTTAAAATCACCACTAAAATAGTATTATCCTGAACAGTGATTTCGAATTAGTAAAAATAAAGATGAAATTTGTGCTTTTAAACTAATTTTAAACCTACATAGTTTTTTTTATGTTTTGCTTGTAAAACTATTCAAAACTTAAAAATTAATTTTAAAAAGTCCATTCCAAACTTTTAAATTAAGCATTTTCTGAATATGAAACATTAAAAAACTGGCAAACGAGCGCGCCAGCAGCGCCGTACCTACGAAGCGGCGAAAAACTAAATATCCCCAAAAACTGCTTTTGCTTTTGGAATATTTAAAAAGTATTTAAAAAATTTTGAAAAGAAGGGGTCGAGATTTTAAACCAATAAATATTTGAAATATTTTAAACCGTAAAATGTACTAGTCGCTCGCTGTTTCTCAATTTCCCCTCTACATATGATTGGCGCTAGTAGTTATGTACCCTCTTCCTAACACTAAAAAACTCTTATTCCGAACTAGTCTATACATACGCAACGCAGTTCATTTCATAATTGTAGGTATAGGAAAAATAAAAACCAGTGGCTGAAATTAAGGCCTGGTCGAATTTAAGTCAGTTACGTTGTAGGTATTGGGTATTGGGCCATTCCCCTCAGTTTTGTTAAGTATTTATAACAAATCACTGAGGTGACAACCACTTTGTATATAGTAATGTTTGTGAAATTATTAGTGTTCTGGCGCTATTCTCAAATTTATATATTTTTTGTTTAATACCCTAATTAGGGCAGCAACAATGACTGTAACCAATAAGTTATATATTTTTACTTTTTATATTCTACATTTTCTCATAATGCCAGTGGGTTGTGCTGTGTTTTCGCAAATAAAAAACCAAAGGGCATAACTAAACGAACCAAACAGATAAATAAATAAAATAAATTGCCCACGTTTTCGCATGGATTTCGTTCAGATTCGCAAAACGCTCCTTGAAATGGACTTGAGCAGTGACAGAAAAATCCTTGTAGAGTTAAATTTTAATCCATTTCAATATAATGTCATTTTTTAGATTAAAACAGTTTTATACTCGGCTATTGCAGTAAACCCACGATTTTATTACGGGCCGATCTATTTTTTTTAAAATTTTAATCGCAGCATGAAGTGATTTTTTTAAATTTATGTCTCTTAGCCAAAGGTTTTTAATCGTAGATGTTAAATTTCAGGTGGGATTTTTGTATTAAATATTTATTTTAATCTGAACAAAACAGGCTTATAAACCAAAACCACCAAAAAAATATTTTAAATATATTGAAGCATAAAATGTCAGCTTAAGTAAGGAACCAAATATTATTACGCTTTTTCTATTTTTTTAATTGAATCAAAATTCAAAAGTTCAGTTTTTTTACGTCTAAATTATTTCTGCGTAATTTCTTTAAAATTCGTTAATTACATATGCACGCAAATTTATTAAGGATAGAGGTCCTTAAGATGTAGGGTAACTGACTTAATTTCGGCCACTTTTTTATTATTTTGAATAAGTTTTTTCTGGCTTTTTCAATCAAGCCAAAATTTGGCCTAAAAATCAAACAATAGCTATATTTGTTATTCCAGTACAAAATTTGAATATTTCTGTTACACTTAAAAATCAGTGAAGGTTTAAACTTTTTTTTAAAGTGGCCGAAGCTAAGGCGCGTGCCATTTATTTCGGCCACCTACAAAAAACTGGCCATAATTATTGCTTAAACGAACAATAAAAATTTCTAAAGGTTGCAAATTTACCCTTAGGTATTGTTCTTGGTACATATAACTTAATTTTTCCCGTTTGCGAACTTTAATAGTTATTAGCAAGATTTTAAATAATTATGTCAAAACCTTAAAAAAACAAGTTTTAATAATTTGTATTTTTTGTCCAATTTTTATTTTTGGCTTAAAAAATGTCAAAACAAAGTCAAACGAGCAAAA
Organism: Microlaimidae sp. YZB2_3; assembly: GCA_030248175.1. Classification (NCBI taxonomy): domain Eukaryota; kingdom Metazoa; phylum Nematoda; class Chromadorea; order Desmodorida; family Microlaimidae; species Microlaimidae sp. YZB2_3. Next base: position 37,607 of record JASAMX010001224.1, on the reverse strand, counting down.
AAATTCTTTATAAATACGGTGGTACAATGATATTTAAAAACAGCAAAAAACGGCAGGTTCTTTCACCTAAATTTTCAGGTGGCCGAAATTAACGGAATCTAAAAATGCGCAGTTAGTTAAACGCATTGCAAAATGATTTTGAAAAAAATGTCAAAACTCAAAATTAACAACTTTGAGCCTTAAATAGAAGATATTTTAAGGTTATATATTGCTTCGTTCTAAATTTGATGCAGTTTAAACACAAAGCAAAAATTAGGAAAATCACAAAAAATTCACTATTTGTATGAAAATGTTGATAATGTAGAATAACAAAATTAAAAAACTTTTGCAAAAACACTTTATTCAACATTAATCTAGTTACTTTTGTGCTAGATCTTTTGTGTTTTAAAAATAAGCCAATTTTCTAACACCCTAAATTGGTGGCCGAAATTAAGTCAGTTACCCTACAGGTTAACAATTATTTATATTTATGTGGATTAAAATTTAGATTATCCTGCAACCTTTTCCATGAGGAAAGCATGTTCCACCGTTGCGACAGGGAAAAAGATCGCATGGATTGCAAGTTCGTTGATGACCGCAATTTCTTCCAATAAAATTGGTACTGCTACAATCGCAATAGGGTTGGCACCTTAAAAATGACATCTATTATTTTATATTAATCTCTATTAAATTGATTAGAACGTTTCCTGCGGTTTCTTTTATTTGTATCAGGTATAACATACCGATATAAATATATAAGACATACATAATTAACACAATAATTGTCTATACCAGGTGAAGACAGGTAAAAAGCGAAAAAAATACATTACAATCAAAGGCAAGGGACCTGGCCGATCGACGCACAAAAAATGTCTTAGAGGCAGGTAAAAAGCAAACCTGAGGCAGGCAGCAACACTAACTCGGTAATAAAAACGGTTTTGTAACGGTTTTCTTCATGATTTGTTAATAAATATTTGATTAAACATTGAAATTTGATGAAGTTTTTCTATTATTTCAAATAAATTTTAAAGGTTTTTTTTTGTTTTGTTTTTAAATTTATAATCGGTAATTACATAAAGTAGGTAACTATAATTTAGAAAATTTATTAGTTGTTGTCACTTAACTTATTAAAAAAATTAATAATTATTCACATTATGCACTTACAATGAATTAACAGCGCATTTTCCACCATTATTGCACTTATGATGGTTACAAGGATTTGAACATATCTCACAATTTTTTCCGTGACAGCATATTGGGCAAAAACATTTGTACTGAAATCTAAAAATACAATTATTCAAAACAATATACTAAAATTATATTCTTTAAAGGTGCAGTGTGCTAATTCACGGTGTAATTTTTATTGCTGTTAAGTAAATACTAATCGATGTATCAGGTCACTCTCAGAAAAAAATTGTATAACACCAAAAATTAATTCCCAACGGTTAACGAGTTATTAATAAGAATACCGCTTGGTTAATTCCAATGCTGTTTTATACACCATTTTTCAAAAGAAAAGATTTTTACTGAACGGATATTAAAAAAACTCAATGGAATTCATTCTAGGGTACCAAACCAAAAAGTTTAAATTTTTAATTTTGGTTCAATTCTGAAAAGTATCAGAAATGAATAATACCATTTTAAAAATACCATATTTAAAGAAAATGATGTATGGTCTTTGGTTTATACTGTGTTTTAGAAGATTTTTATTAATTACAAAATGTAAAAATTAAATAAGTGAAATGTCTTTTTTATACGTAGTTCGCTTTTTTTTAAAGTAAAACTTTAATATAGCTAACTGATAAAACCAAAATAACAGCAAACAAAAAACACACCAACAGCGTAAAACAAGTTTAATTTTTTTTATGGCAAAACTCATTTAATACTTTTTTGATTTGCACCAAATATAAAATTCTAGCTTTTGGTACTCTAGCATGATTTCTGTTAAATTTTATTAATATCCATTTAGTAGAAACGTTTTTTTTAGAAATGGTTTATAAAAAAGTACATTGGAAATAACCAACAAGTATTCTTGTTAATAACTCTTTAACCGTTGGAATTTAATTTTTATTTTAATACAATTACTTCTTCAGTGTGACCTGATACACCGATTAGTATTAATTAAAAAGCAAATAAAAATACACCACGAATTAGTATACTGCACCTTTAAAAACAAAAAATCATAAGAATTTACAAAACAAAGTTAGAATTTAAATTATTTCTGAACTATAAATAATGATATTACAAAATTCTTATAAAAAAATAAATAAGGTTAGCTAGTTAGATTAAGGTTAATTTAGCTTGTTTAAGTTTACTTTTCAAAATGGCTACAATAAAGATAAAAAATTATTTATTCCGGCCCCCTCAAAAATGTGAGTAAAGTCAACAATAAGCCCACTAAATTCAAAAATAAATGTGATATAACGTTTTGACATTGCTTTTTTAAAAAAATTTTTTAAGGTTAAAAATGTGGAGAAAATAACGCAGCGTGTATTAAACTAATTTTAAAATTAAAAAGGTTTTTTTAACTCAAGTGCCAAAAGTAAATAATATACCCCGTCCCAGAAACATGATACACAGAATGGTCTAAACGACATGTTCCTCCATTAAGACAAGGATAAGACGAACACGGATCGGCCACGTAACTTCCCTAAACATTTTACAGATTAACTAAAAGGTATAGATGGGCATGAAGGAGGTTAGCAGTGAGCCAGCCCTCTTTGTGAAAAAATTTAAATTGTGGCTTCTAATTTCTTTCTATATTATACTTACAAACGTTATGATTTTAAGGTGCTCAAAAAAAATTTTAACCAGCTTTTCTGCGGAAAAATACGCACATTTATATCAATTGCTAATATAAAAATAATATTAAAATATGTTAAAATAAAGAAGAGAACTTTTCACTGAATTTAATTGACGTTGAACCTTCTGAAACTTAGTCAACCTAAAAACGTAGTCTGAAATTTATCTTTTGAGCTGAATTGCCTACGAATTGTAAAACTGAATAAAATACTCTTTTCTAAATTCCTTGGTTTGAAAGTGCACAAGTGCCCCACAAGAAAGAACTTTTTAATTGGTTGGCGAGAAGCGCGCCAACCAACCCTTATTAAGTATATAAGGTATGCCAAATTTGTAGTCAATATGATCAATTTTTTTTGTTTTCTAATATTTTATTATACAAGTATTCCATGTCGGTCATACAGCTGACATATTAATATAATGTCCTTGTATTTGTTGCTACATTTCTCTTTTTTTTCTGAAAATCATAAAATTTGGATGCCCATGGTAACCCCAAGGATGTTGTTTTAGTTTTAAGTTTGGCATTAATTGAAATCACCAAAAACCCCCCAAAAACCTGTTTTCAGTTATTTTTAGGGAAACGGCCCTATTTTAGTTTTTGCTCATCAGGAAACTATTTGCACGTATACTAATGGTTAAGATTCATAACCAATTGACTAATTACATGTATGTATTGGTTGGTGGTATTTATAATTTTAAACCACTTAAAAACTCAAATTTTTTTCAAGAATCTAAAGGTTCCATTGTGAAAATGGATTTTCCAGTATAGAGATTATTAAATAGTTTTTTAAAAAACCCTTAATATTCTGGTTCTCAATCGTCTAATATTTCTTATCAATACTTTCCAATATATATACATAAGTGATGTTTTCGGGAGTGGCGAGCTCCTTTTTTGAAGCTCCAGAGCAATTTTCATAGATCCGGAGCTCTACCCTATTTTTCTAGTAATTTTATGAATAATAAAAAAGTGGATTATTTTGTAAATTTTTTTTTAAACCAAATTTTCTTAAAAGGTTATTTAAAACGACAAAAATAGTGTTAAAAGTGCAGATATAGTAATTTATAATGTATTTCAAGTTCGAAATTGCTCGTTTAAGGGACAGATCTCCGGAGTTCCGGAGCTCTCTCCGCTTTAAATGGCCCGAATTCCGGAGCATGATATATTGGAGCATGCTAGGAAAAAACACTAATATATTGGAAACATTTAAAATAAACCGTAATCAATAGCTAAACATTTACAGAGTTTATATTTCACTTTAAACATTCTGTTATGAGGATACAGTAACCTTTTTTTATTTCTTTTATAGACTTGTTGAGTTTTATTTAACAAAACAATTTGAGATTAATAATAAGAAAAACTTAGTAAAACTAATTTTATACCAATATGTCTTTGAATAATTTTGCTGCAATAATGATTTTAAAATGGGCCCTTAGTTATGATTAATTTAATAAATTTTACGAATAATTATTAACATTTATTAAAATAAAAACAAGACCTACTTGTCCCAATATTAATATAAAATTCGATAAACAAGCAGCCAAAATAATAAACAACCGCACCATTTAAATTATTTTCATAATGACAGTGTTTTTATGTCAAAGTTTAATAATATTGTAGTTGATAGTAATTGGAGATTCTTCAACAACACGCCATTAAATTAAAACAGTTGTTACAGGTGGGGCGGGAGCGCCACAGGGCGATTTAGCCCTGCGGCACTGCGCAGGAAATAGCAGCGATTTTTACCCAGGCGTATGTTTAGACAAGGCGTTTGTGACAAGTCCAAGGTAAACGTATGTAGAATAAAGCTAATTAGTAAATGGCGTGTCCTTCAAAACTCTGTGATCAGAGGGCTCATTGGGAAAGGGAGAGAATGGCGCAACTTTTGTGGAGTCACTTTTTTTTATTTAGGTTCTTGTTATTGACTAGTCTTGAAAAATGCTCTAAGAATAGAGCAGGAAAAAGGGGCGATTTTTCCCCGGGCGTATGTTTAGACAGAAAAGATGTGGACTAGGCTGAGATGAACATTATGTGGACTATAGGAGATTTGCATTTGGTTCGGGCAGCTGAAACAAACTAAAAAAATGCAACAGTTCTGTGTGATTAGATCAATGTATAAACAATCATTATCATATAGTAGAAACTTTTATTTAGTGAGCAGCTGCCCCAACCAAATGCAAATTTCCTATAGTCCACATAATGTCCATCTCAGCCTAGTCCACATCTTTTCTGTCTAAACATACACCTGGGGAAAAATCGCCCCTTTTTCCTGTTCTATTCTTGGAGAATTTTTAAGGCTAGTCTACCACTTTTTTTAATTAAATTAAAAAATAGCCTAATAAACTATAGTTTTAGCTGCGCATTGACATATGTTTATAATCATTCCGTTGCCGAGATATACTTTTTTAAATAAAAAATAAGAAGAAGAAGAAGATAAATTTAAATTACAAAATTTACCTACGTTGTTTAATTATAGTTAGTGCGTTGCAGTTGCGCTCCAGACAAAGTTTATCTACGTTCTCTAAATATAGTTGGTGCGATGCCGTGCGCCAATGATTGCAATTATAATTTTTAAAGTAAAAATAATCATAATAATAAGATGATGAACATGAATTACAAAATTTACTCACGTTCTCTAAGTATAGTTGGCGCGATGCCGTGGGTTAAATTGCAGTGTGGCACCCCCGCACCACAGATGATGATTACCGGCGCGTGGCGCTCCCGCCACCGACGCTTATTATTATTTTTTAATAAATGAAACTTTGAATTAATTTGGTCATCAGTAATGCAAGAATTAAATAAAGTACTCTGTTGTTTTCGCCGTTTTCCGCGCGGTTGAAGCAGATGGCGCTGGGATGTGATTCCGTTTCTGCCACCAATTAAAACCGGTCTGCTTTTTTGTGCGGTTTTTTATGAGGGGATGTTGGTTGTCTGCTCTGTACAATCCTTATTGTTGCCAAAAGGCTGTATTGTACGGTTGAGATTTTTTATTTGTGTATTCTTCAAATTTTTTATTTTGATCAATAAATCGATAACAAGGACCTAAATGAAAAAAGTGCTTCCTAAGAAAGTTGCGTAATTCCTTCTTCTTTCTTATGAGTCCATGTTTATCTTTGATCAATCAGTAACGAATGAGAAATATCGCTTTTAAGAATTGAGCGTTGGAATAATAATAATAAGAAAAAAAAGAAGAAGGTTCTGAATTTGAAAATTTACCCACGTTCTCTAATAATGGTTGGCGCGGCGCCACCCATGATTTATTAATTAAAATTATAATTTGAAAAATCCCAAAAATAAATCTCCTGACCGCTCAACCAAAGCCAACCGGCGACAATGAATGAGTCTGCTATGTACTGTAGTAAACCGCGCAAGAACAGCAAATTGCAGAGACAACTGTCCGCGGTCTTTTTTTCCTCGACAGCTCTAGTACCATCTAGAGTCAAAAATGAAAAAAAGCATTCAAGCGCATTTTCCTTGGCTTTTTTATAGCCTCGACAATTGGTTAAAAATATTAACTGTAAGTGTCGGCCAGCTACAGGGAAAAAACTTATTGCGGCAATGCATTAATCATAATTAAAGAATATAAATTTGAAATTGATTTATTATCATTTTTTTAGTTTTTTTCCATATAGCCAATTCTTCAAAAGCTTGAAACACGAACAACACACGTCGAAAAATGCGCAAAAATAAGTTAGTGCTTTCAAATTCATTTCATTTCTTTTTTTTCTCTCAATATTATTACTAATTATTCGAAAGTTATGTTATTTGCGTGACTGAAACTCTAATTCTTTAAGTTTTTTTTTTACAAAATGTGATAGACACATAAAAAATGCTTTAAGAAAGGGAAACAGGCGGTTTCCCACGGGCGTATTTTTGAACAGAGAAAACATCTAGACAGTCCGAAGTAAAGGCATGTGGACTGTAGTAATTAGCATTTTTTATAATAATAGGAAAAATCAATTGAAGAAATTATGCTTACAGAAATCTTTTTTGATTGTCTTTGACCATCGAAAAACCGCCATATAATTACACATAATATAATATAATATAATATAATACACATAATTACAACCTTCTAATTTAAAAAGTGAGTGGCAATTTTGCGATTGTCAAAGATTGTTGCTAGCAGAATTTTTTCATTTCCTATTACTATAGAAATGCTAATTAACTACAGTTAAAATTAATGATGTTCCCCGGAGCCCTGTTTTTAGGAGCTCAGGAGCCACTCCCGGGGCTTCGGAAATCCGCCATATTTTGGCACTGACTTCATGATTTTTTAAAAAGTGATGCCATACATCATTTTGTCAAAACTTTTTTATAAATTTTTTTTTTCAAAACCTATTTAAAACGCTAAAAATTGTTTTTAAAACGCGAATAGAGTAATTTTAAATTTATTTGAAGCTTAAATAAACTTTAAATTGCTTATTTAAAGGGAGCCGCTCCCCCCACTTTAAATGGCCGGAGCTCCGAAGCAAGATATTGAAGGGTAGGAACATCACCAGTTCATATACTTTACCTCGGAATAATCCACATCTTTTTCTCTAAAGATACGCTTCTTTTCCTGCTCTATTCCTAGCTCATTTTTCATGTCTAGTTTTGTTATCATTAAAGATAAAATACCACGTCAGGATTTTAAGGACCCTCAAAATGTCATATAGTGTTCGTGATTATAGATGTACGTCATATATGTTTTTCTCTGTGGGACTGGTTGTGGGAGGAGCTAATAGAATCACTTTAGCCAATTAGTGCTTGGGAAATCTCCAATGGATGAAAGATCTCCTTTTTTCATACGCACTAATTGGCTAAAAGTGATTTTAATACGTTATAACTTTGTGAAGAATATTAACACTGAACAATTTCCTTTTAAATGGGAGGGTTTTGACTATCGTGGCACTCATAAAGTTATTACGATATATATCACTAAAAATGCTCTAAAAAGATAGACAATTTAAACAAAAAGATGTAAACTAATAGTCTAAGGTGGACATATGTCGACTATAGGAAATCAGCATTTGGTTTATGCAGTTACTCACTAAATAAAAAGTTTGACCGTATAATAATGAATGATTTTTATACGGTGATCGATATAAAAGTTGTAGTTTTTTATAGTCCGATGCAATGGACCTACCCAGCATAACAATGGGTCGGCGGTCCCATCACGATACAGAGTTATGCTCAAATTAAATGCATTTATTTGTTATATATTTGAAACTGGAAATACTACTAATAAGAAAACATATATTAGAATATTAGAAAAATTTTAGCGGCTTTTTTGTATTAAGTTAAAGCATTGCAGCAAAAGGGGGGGGGGGGGGGGGTGTTTTTGTTTGTGGGTGGGGGGTGGGGGGGGGGGGGGGGGTGGGTGTTTTTGGTGGGGGGTCCCGGCCCCCCCCGGCCGTCTGTTGTGCTTCGTTTTCTTAGTAACACAAAAAATTTACATATGAAAAACCTTAGTTACGCAAAAGCGCATTGCCTTAAATAATGATTAAAAGTCAACAAAATACTTGAAATTGCTTTAATATTGTTGTTAAATCTCCGATTTCTGAGAAAATTGAGTAAAAATTATTTATTTCATAACAAATTCTGATTTCACGGCGGGACCGCGGACCCAAAATTTTGTTATGCTAGGTAGGTCCATAGTAATTAAAAAATCAGTCACAGCAGTCTTTAAAATTCGCCAAATAACCACCCTTTTGTTTATTTGTTTTTACACCAATATCCTCTAAACCTTCTAATTTTTTCTAATATTGTTGTTTATATACTTTTTCTTCCAAAAATTTTTATTTTTTAAATTTCATATTTTACGCGTTTTATTATATTTATTTTTATTTACTGTTGCAGTTTCACACTATTTTATGGCTTGTTATTCTTATGTAAATAACAGTTATGTTGTTATTGTACTCAAATATCACGCTTCGAGGTCCTTTAAAGCACAACCATTCCTTTAAAGGCACGGTACAGAGTTTTTTGTCTTTAATTTCTGATTGTTGGTAAATATTTGCCTTGTGCCCCCAAAAAACTTTGTAACATTTTAAAAATAATCAAAATGGGCTTTTTAATGCATTCTGCACGTAAACAGTATTTTTCGATATTAGCGGTTTGAAGAACAAGAACTGACAATTTTTACGTTTTTAGTAAATCTTGAAAAAGCAAAAAAAAAAAAAAAAAAAGGTTGGCAAATACTACCTTTTTTTTTTAAAATTTTGTATTTGTCGTTTGTTTATGAAAGCGGTGGCGAAATAAGCGATTTGCGATTAAAATATATATGCAATTTATCAGATTTTGAATAAAAATTTAATTTGCATAAAATACTACGCGAGACTAAGTTTCAGTATTTATTTAAATAGTAAGTTTGTTTATGACAGCTTTTTAGCTTTCCACATTTTAAAAATATGTGGTAAAATCACAATTTTCCTTAAAAAATCAATATTTATATATAAATAGTAGTCATGTTTCCCGGAGCTCTGGAACGGAGCTCCGCCCTATTTTCTTTTTAAATTTTATGAGCAATTGAAGAGTTATAGACTATTCTTTTTAAATTTTTTTGTAAACTAAATTTTTATCAAAACTTTTTTATAACGATAAAAATAGTCTTAAAAATGCAAATAAAGTAATTATAAATGTATTTCAAACCTTTAAAATAAAATAAATGTATTAAAATCGTTCATTTAAGGGGCGGAGTCACGGAGCTCCCTCTGCTTTAAATGGTCGGAGCTCCGGAACATTATATTGCAGGGCAGGAACATCACTAATAGACGCAACGTGTGTGTTTCTTTGTGTGCGCGCGTGCGGGGCGGGTTCGTGTGTTTAGTATCTGGGAACTGTTTTTATAAATGCGTGTGTTAAGCAGCCCCGGAACTGTGAAGAACATTAGCGCATTTAAATCGTTCCCGTGATCGCCTTTTCCCCCCGATTACAATGGTGAAGCTTTTGTTTCAAGGTTGTAGCATCTTTATCTGACTATTTTGGAGTGTAAATTTTACAAAAAACGGCCATCATTGTTTTTAGTAAATAACCATTAAATTTCAGCACACTAATTTATGGTGTACTTTTTAACTGATACCAATCGATGTATCAGGTCACACTAAGAAAAAATTGTATCGAGTTATTATTAGCAAGAATACCGCTAATGATTGTGGTTTTTTATACACCACTTTTTTCAAATAAAACATATTTGCGGGACGACTTTTAAAACTAAAATAGAACCCACACGGGTGCCAAAAAACTTAACATTAAAAATTCAAATAAATTTCGAAAATTATAAAATAAACACAACCATTATTAAAAAAATTTTTATCTGCGGTTTTATATTTGGTGTAGTTTTTGGTTTTCTGTATATTTCGGCACTACCGCAGTTAGAAACCAAAGTTCTGGTTTTAAAAAAAAGCGAACTATGTGGAAAAAGGCATTTTCGGTTCTTTAAAATTTTGTAATTATAAATAAAATCTAAAAAACATATATACATCCATACACCAAACAATATTTTTGCTCGATCTATGGTTTTTTTAAACTTTTTTTAATTTCTAAATTTAACACTTAAGACTGGGTTATACTTATGGAAAAATGTACTTTGTCCAAAGGACAATTTTAGAAAAGCCAAAACGTCCTTTGGATTTTTTTTCTTTGGACGAAGTATGAATCTTACTTGAAATTTGTCCTTTCGACAAGGTCTAAAGGGAAAAGTCCAAGAACAAGGTATGAACACGTTGTCCAAAGGACAGAGTCCAAAGGATGTTTTGACGCTGTTTGTCCGTTGGACTTTGTCCAAAGGAAGTTTTGACATAAGTACAAACCAGCCTTAAAAAACGAAATGTTTTTGTATCCGTAGTTCCCTTCTTTTAAACGTAAAACTTTAGTTTTACTTTTAATACCAGAATAAGAGCAAAAAAACCACACCAAATAAAAATTTGCAGGGTTACAAATATTTTTTTTATTTTTCAAATGGCGGTTTTTATTTAATAATTTTCGGAATTGAATTAAATTCAAAATTAACGCTTTTTGGTACTCTAGCGTGGTTTCTATTTATTAACCCCTTCCTGTGATTGCTTTTTCCTCAGTTACAACCGTGAAATCTTCGTATGACCTATGTTGTACTTCCGTCATACAAATTTTTTGAGCTAGTGCCGAGTAAGCGAGCAAATTGAAATGGTTAAAGCTGTATGGTAGTAATATGAAATCTTGGCAATATGAAATATCAGATGTAATACACTGTATTAAATAGGAAATTTCAAATAGAAAAGATTTGCATATTGCTAACGTATAGCTTTAATCATTTCAATTTGTTCGCTTACAGAGAACTACAGCGCAGCAAAAAATTTAGTATGACGGAAAAAGAATATATTGAACCCTATACGCAGATTTCCAATTGTTGTAACTGGAAAAGATCACACGGGAAAGGGGTTAATAAATGAGAAACCAATTTTTAGTTAATTTTAATTTAATTTCCGAAAATTATTACACATTGAAGAAAATATTCGCAACCCTAGTTTTATTTGGTGTGGTTTTTTTGCTCTTATTCAAAGTAAAACTGAAAGTTCAAAGAAAGGAACTACGATACAAAAACATTTTGTTTTTAGGCTGGTTTGTGTTATGCTCAAACTTTTCTTTGGACAAAGTCCAACGGACATCTCAAAATTTCGGACTCTGTCCTTTGGACAACGTGTTCATAATTGTTCTCGGACTTTTCCCTTTAGACCTTGTCGAAGGGACAAATTTCAAGTAAGATTCTGACTTTGTTCCAAAAGAAAAAAAATCCAAAGGACGTTTTGGCTTTTCTAAAATTGTCCTTTGCAAAGTACATTTTTCCATAAAGTATAAACCGAGTTAAGTGTTAAATTAGAAATTAAAAAAAGTTTAAAAAAACCATATAGCAAAATATTGTTTGGTGTATGGATGTATATATGTTTTTTAGATTTTATTTATAATTACAAAATTTTAAAGAACCGAAAATGCCTTCGCTTTTTCTTAACCCCAATCAACTGTGTAGTGCCGAAATATAACGACACCAAATATGTATTTTAATAATGGTTGTGTTTATTTTATAATTTTTGAAATTAATTCAATTTTTAACTTAAGTACTGTGTGGTTTTTCTATTTAGTTTTAAAAGTCGTCCGGCAAATATGTTTTATTTGAAAGTGGTGATAAAAAACTAGTATTAGCGAATTTGCTAATAATAACTCGATACAATTTTTTTCTTAGTGTGACCTGATACATCGATTGGTTCAGTTAAAAAAGTACACCATAAATTGTGCTGAAATTTAATGGTTATTTACTAAAAACAATGATGGCCGCTTTTTTGAAAATTTACACTCCAAAATAGTGAGATAAAGATGCTTACACCTTGGGCAACAAAAAACTTCACCATGTAATCGGGGGGAAAGGCGATCACGGGGAACGATTAAATGGGCGCTAATGTTCTTCTCCATTCCGGGGCTGCTTAACACCGCATTTATAAAAACAGTTCCCAGATACTAAGCACACGGACCCGCCCCGACGCGCGCGCACACAAAGAAACTACACACACGTTGCGTGTATTAGTGATGTCCTGCCCGCAATATAATGTTCCGGAGCTCCGACATTTAAAGCAGAGGGAGCTCCGTGACTCCGCCCTTTAAAAAAACTCGATTTTAATATTTTTTTTATTTTAAAGGTTTGAAATACATTTATAATTACTTTATTTTGCATTTTTTAAGACTATTTTTATCGTTATAAAAAAGTTTTGATAAAAATTTAGTTTACAAAAAAATTTAAAAAGAATAGTCTATAATTTTGTCTAAATTGCTCATAAAATTTAAAAAGAAGATAGGCCGAGCTCCGTTCCAGAAATCCGGGAAGCATGATTACTATTTATATATAAATATTTTGATTTTTTAAGGAAAATTGTGATTTTACCACATATTTTTAAAATGTGGGAAAGCTAAAAAGCTGTCATAACTAACTAACTATTTAAAAAATACTGAACTCGTATCGCGTAGTATTTATATGCAAATTAAATTTTCTTTTTCAAACTGATAAATTGCATATATATTTTAATCACAAAACTGATACAGCTTTCATCAAAACACGCTAAATAGAAATCTTTTACAAAAAAAAGGTATATTTGCCAACCGTTTTTTTTTTTTTGTTTTCAAGTATTTACTAAAAAACGTAAAAATTGTCGATATTGTTCTTCAAATCGCTAATGATCGAAAAATATGTTTACGTCAGAATGATAAAAAGCCCATTTTGATGTTTTTAAAATGTTACAAAAAAGTTTTTGGGGGGCCAACAAAAATGTTTAATTGCAACAATCAGAAATTAAAGACAAAAAACTCTGTACCGTTGCCTTTAAAGGAGATGTTTGTGCTTTAAAGGACCTCGAAGCGTGATATTTGAATACAAACTGTTATTTACATAAGAATAAACAAACCATAAAATAGTGTGAAACTGGGACAGTAAATAAAAATAAATATAATACGCGTAAAAAATATGAAATTTAAAAAATAAAAAATTTTTTTGGAAGAAAAAGTATATAAACAAATTATATTAGAAAAAATTAGAAGGTTTAGAGGATATTGGTGTAAAACAAATAAACAAAAAAGGCCGTTATTTGGCGAATTTAAAGACTGCCGTGACCTGATTTTTTAATCATGGGATGGATCTACAGGAAACGGGTCCGCGGTCCCGCCGTAAATCCAGAATTTGTTATGAAATAAATAATTTTTACTCAATTTTCTCAGAGATCGGAGATTTAACAACAATATTAAAGCAATTCAAATATTTTTGTTGACTTTTAATCATTATTTAAGGCAATGCGCTTTTGCGTAACTAAGGTTTTCATATGTAAATTTTTTGTGTTACTAAGAAAACAAAACATTTGTGCAATGCTTTAAATACAAAAAATCGAATATTCTAATATATGTTTTTTCTTATTAGTAATCTTCAGTTTCAAATATATAACAAATAAATGCATTTAATTTGAGCATAATGTGGATGGACCATATTTTTTGGTTATGCTGGGTAGGTCCATTGCATTGGGACTATAAAAAAACTACAACTTTTATATCTACTGTATAAAAAAATTGATTCATTATTATAAGAGCGGTTAAACTTTTTATTTAGTGAGTACGCATAAACCAAATGCTGATTTCCTATAGTCGAGATGTCTACTAGACTATTAGTTTACATCTTTTGTTAACCTGTCTATCTTTTAGAGCATTTTTTGTGATATATATCGTAAATGAGCTGCTACTATAGTCTAAACTTCCCATTTAAAGGAAATTGTTCAGTGTTAATATTCTTCACAAAGTTATAAACGTAATATTTAAAATCACTTTTACCTAATTAGTGCTTATGAAAAAGGGAGATCTTTCATCCATTGGAGATTTCCCAAAGCACTAATTGGCTAAGTGATTCTATTATTCCCACAACCAAAGTTCTGGCATAGAAAAACATATAAATGACGTACACTATACCCGAACCATATGAGGGGTCCTTAAAATCCTGACGTGGGGATTTTTTTATTTTTAAAGTTTGGAGACAAACTAGACATGAAAAATGAGCTAGGATTAGAGCAAAAAGAAAAGCGGATCTTTAAGAAAGATTTGGATTATTCCGAGAAAGTTTAGGAACTCGTGACTACCCCCCAATATTGCTACCTAGCTCCGGCCATTTAAAGCGGGAGCGGTCCTTTAAATAAGCAATTTAAGTTTATTAGTTCAAATAAATTTAAAACTATTCGCGTTTTAAACACGTTTTAGGTTTTGAAAAAAAATTCACAAAGTTTTGACAACACGCGTATGATCACTTTTTAAAAAATCATGAGCTCAGTGCCAGATTTTTGCGGACCCGGAGTCCTAAAAACAGGGCTCCGGGGAACATCATTAATTTTAACTGTAGTTAATTAGCATTTCTATTACTATAGAAATGCTAATTAACTACAGTTAAAATTAATGATGTTCCCCGGAGCCCTGTTTTTAGGAGCTCAGGAGCCACTCCCGGGCTTCGGAAATCCGCCATATTTTTGGCACTGACTTCATGATTTTTTAAAAAGTGATGCCATACATCATTTTGTCAAAACTTTTTTATAAATTTTTTTTTTAAAAACCTATTTAAAACGCTAAAAATTGTTTTTAAAAAGCGAATAGAGTAATTTTAAATTTATTTGAAGCTTAAATAAACTTTAAATTGCTTATTTAAAGGGAGCCGCCCCCCCACTTTAAATGCCCGGAGCTATCCTTAGCAAGATATTGAAGGGTAGGAACATCACCAGTTCATATACTTTACCTCGGAATAATCCACATCTTTTTCTCTAAAGATACGCTTCTTTTCCTGCTCTATTCCTAGCTCATTTTTCATGTCTAGTTTTGTTATCATTAAAGATAAAATACCACGTCAGGATTTTAAGGACCCTCAAAATGTCATATAGTTTTCGTGATTATAGATGTACGTCATATATGTTTTTTCCTCGTGCGACCGTTTGGGGGGGGGGCTAATATGTTTAGCCAATTAGCGCTGGTAAATCTCCAATGGATGAAAGATTCTCTTTCATACGCACTAATTGGCTAAAAGTGATTTTAATACGTTATAACTTCGTGAAGAATATTAACACTGAACAATTTCCTTTAAAATAAAATGGGAGGGTTTTGACTATCGTGGCACTCATAAAGTTATTACGATATATATCACTAAAAATGCTCTAAAAGAAGACAATTTAAACAAAAAGATGTAAACTAATAGTCTAAGGTGGACATATGTCGACTATAGGAAATCAGCATTTGGTTTATGCAGTTACTCACTAAATAAAAAGTTTGACCGTATAATAATGAATGATTTTTATACGGTGATCGATATAAAAGTTGTAGTTTTTTATAGTCCGATGCAATCGACCTACCCAGCATAACAAAAACCGGGTCGGCGGTCCCATCACGATACAGAGTTCTGCTCACATTATAAGCTTTTATTTGTTATATATTTGAAACTGGAAATACTACAAATAAAAAAACATATTTGAAAAATTTTAGCGGCTTTTTTTGTGCATTAAATTAAAGCATTACTTAATGTTTTCTTTTTTCTGAGTAACACAAAAAATTTACATATGAAAAACCTTAGTTACGCAAAAAATTGCCTTAAATAATGATTAAAAGTCAACAAAAATACTTGAAATTGCTTTAATATTGTTGTTAAATCTCCGGTTTCTGAGAAAATTGGGTAAAAATTATTTATTTCATAACGAATTCTGATTTCGCGGCGGGACCGCGGACCCAAAATTTTGTTATGCTAGGTAGGTCCATAGTTATTTTAAAAAATCAGTCACAGCAGTCTTTAAAATTCGCCAAATAACCACCCTTTTGTTTATTTGTTTTTTTACACCAATATCCTCTAAACCTTCTAATTTTTTCTAATATTGTTGTTTATATACTTTTTCTTCCAAAAATTTTTATTTTTTAAATTTCATATTTTACGCGTTTTATTATATTTATTTTTATTTACTGTTGCAGTTTCACACTATTTTATGGCTTGTTATTCTTATGTAAATAACAGTTATGTTGTTATTGTACTCAAATATCACGCTTCGAGGTCCTTTAAAGCACAACCATTCCTTTAAAGGCACGGTACAGAGTTTTTTGTCTTTAATTTCTGATTGTTGGTAAATATTTGCCTTGTGCCCCCAAAAAACTTTGTAACATTTTAAAAATAATCAAAATGGGCTTTTTAATGCATTCTGCACGTAAACAGTATTTTTCGATATTAGCGGTTTGAAGAACAAGAACTGACAATTTTTACGTTTTTAGTAAATCTTGAAAAAGCAAAAAAAAAAAAAAAAAACGGTTGGCAAATACTACCTTTTTTTTGTAAAATTTTCTATTTAGCGTGTTTTGATGAAAGCTGTCTCGAAATAAGCGATTTGCGATTAAAATATATATGCAATTTATCAGATTTTGAATAAAAATTTAATTTGCATAAAATACTACGCGAGACTAAGTTTCAGTATTTATTTAAATAGTAAGTTTGTTTATGACAGCTTTTTAGCTTTCCACATTTTAAAAATATGTGGTAAAATCACAATTTTCCTTAAAAAATCAATATTTATATATAAATAGTAGTCATGTTTCCCGGAGCTCTGGAACGGAGCTCCGCCCTATTTTCTTTTTAAATTTTATGAGCAATTGAAGAGTTATAGACTATTCTTTTTAAATTTTTTTGTAAACTAAATTTTTATCAAAACTTTTTTATAACGATAAAAATAGTCTTAAAAATGCAAATAAAGTAATTATAAATGTATTTCAAACCTTTAAAATAAAATAAATGTATTAAAATCGTTCATTTAAGGGGCGGAGTCACGGAGCTCCCTCTGCTTTAAATGGTCGGAGCTCCGGAACATTATATTGCAGGGCAGGAACATCACTAATAGACGCAACGTGTGTGTGTTTCTTTGTGTGCGCGCGTGCGGGGCGGGTTCGTGTGTTTAGTATCTGGGAACTGTTTTTATAAATGCGTGTGTTAAGCAGCCCCGGAACTGTGAAGAACATTAGCGCATTTAAATCGTTCCCGTGATCGCCTTTTCCCCCCGATTACAATGGTGAAGCTTTTGTTTCAAGGTTGTAGCATCTTTATCTGACTATTTTGGAGTGTAAATTTTACAAAAAACGGCCATCATTGTTTTTAGTAAATAACCATTAAATTTCAGCACACTAATTTATGGTGTACTTTTTAACTGATACCAATCGATGTATCAGGTCACACTAAGAAAAAATTGTATCGAGTTATTATTAGCAAGAATACCGCTAATGATTGTGGTTTTTTATACACCACTTTTTTCAAATAAAACATATTTGCGGGACGACTTTTAAAACTAAATAGAAACCACACGGGTGCCAAAAAACTTAAGTTTAAAAATTGAATTAAATTTCGAAAATTATAAAATAAACACAACCATTATTAAAAAAATTTTTATCTGCGGTTTTATATTTGGTGTAGTTTTTGGTTTTCTGTATATTTCGGCACTACCGCAGTTAGAAACCAAAGTTCTGGTTTTAAAAAAAAGCGAACTATGTGGAAAAAGGCATTTTCGGTTCTTTAAAATTTTGTAATTATAAATAAAATCTAAAAAACATATATACATCCATACACCAAACAATATTTTTGCTCGATCTATGGTTTTTTTAAACTTTTTTTAATTTCTAAATTTAACACTTAAGACTGGGTTATACTTATGGAAAAATGTACTTTGTCCAAAGGACAATTTTAGAAAAGCCAAAACGTCCTTTGGATTTTTTTTCTTTGGACGAAGTATGAATCTTACTTGAAATTTGTCCTTTCGACAAGGTCTAAAGGGAAAAGTCCAAGAACAAGGTATGAACACGTTGTCCAAAGGACAGAGTCCAAAGGATGTTTTGACGCTGTTTGTCCGTTGGACTTTGTCCAAAGGAAGTTTTGACATAAGTACAAACCAGCCTTAAAAAACGAAATGTTTTTGTATCCGTAGTTCCCTTCTTTTAAACGTAAAACTTTAGTTTTACTTTTAATACCAGAATAAGAGCAAAAAAACCACACCAAATAAAAATTTGCAGGGTTACAAATATTTTTTTTATTTTTCAAATGGCGGTTTTTATTTAATAATTTTCGGAATTGAATTAAATTCAAAATTAACGCTTTTTGGTACTCTAGCGTGGTTTCTATTTATTAACCCCTTCCTGTGATTGCTTTTTCCTCAGTTACAACCGTGAAATCTTCGTATGACCTATGTTGTACTTCCGTCATACAAATTTTTTGAGCTAGTGCCCAGTGAGCGAACAAATTGAAATGGTTAAAGCTATACGGTAGCAATATGCAGATTTTTCTATTTATTTCAGATTTACAGTGTATTACATAGGATATTTCATGTTGCAAAGATTTGCATATTGCTACCGTACAGCTTTAATCATTTCAATTTGCTCGCTTACAGAGAACTAATCGCGCACAAAAAATTATATATTATCAGACCTGTGCACTGCCCCCCCCCCGGGATTTTATTGGGGGGGAAATTCCAAAACGGGGGGCAACTTTTTTGAAACGGGAGGGGGAAAAGCAGGGGAGAAAGAAAAAAAAAGAAAAAAAGGAGAAAAAAAAACTGAAAAAAGGAGGAAAAAGGGAAAAAAAGAGAAAAAAAAAGCGAAAATAAGGTAAAAATAGGTTTAAAATGGCTTAAAATCTATATATAAATAGACGTAATGTCTGTCTGTCTTTCTGTGTGTGTGTGTGTGTTCCCTAACTCCTCCCTAACCACCCAACGGATTCAGGTAAACGAGATATCATTGGAAAGCTTATACCCCGGGGAGTGTCGTAAGCGGGGTCGAAATTTGGAAAAACCTTACATGGACATCTTTACAATGGACAACACATTTTCGATTTTAAATCTTAAAAATTTTTTGTCTTTGATTTGGCATAAACTTATTGGTAAGAGTAATTAGTCAATGTAAGTCAGAATATCATAAACATAATTATGAACATCTTTGTACTGGACGTTTTTTCACTAAAGAAGGGAATGATCTTCCTTCCCAACCACAGAAATGATTAGGCTAAATAAAATATCATTGCAAAGCTTACAGACAAAAAATATCATAAAGGGGATGAAATTTTAAAAAAAACATCGCATGGACATCTTTAGGTTGAACAACGTATTTTCCCAAAAAGCCCTATGGACTTTGAAAGTTGAAAAAATTTTGTCTTTGAAATGGATCAAACTTATTGGTTAGAGTAATTAGTCAATGGAAAGCCAAAATATTATTTTTTGAAAAGATAAACATGGACATCTATATACTGGACAACGTATTTTCACTAAAACGGAGAGTGACCCTACTCTCCAACCGCACAACGAATTAGGCTAAATGATATATTATTGCAAAGCTTACAAATTGGAAACTTCATAAAGAGATTGAAATTTAAAAAAAATCGCATGGACATCTTTAGGCTGGACAACGCATTTTCACACAAATGGGCCCTATGGACTTTAAAAATTGAGAAATTTTTTTGTCTTTGAATTTGCTTAAACTTATTGGTTAGAGTAATTAGTCAATGAAAGACCAGAATATTATGGTTTTTTTTAGGAAGATAAACATGGGCATCTTAATACTGGACAACACAATGGTGCGTTTTAACAGCTTAAAATTAAAAAAATTTCCCACCCCGGGGGACAGAATGCCCCCCTCAATTGGAATTCTGGCTACGGTCCTGTCATTGTATCAATTTACTTTAATTCAATCACTAATTTTAATGAATTTGCATTTGTTGATAGAAGTTGTGCTGAATTGTTTCAATTTGATCGCATAGTACATACATTCCTTATTTTTATTTCCAGTCTGATTTTCAATTGGATTTACTATTATAAAAATAAAATAGAATAGAAATTGCTATAATAATAAAATATCATTGGTGAGGCGCGGATGCGCCCTTGCGTAAATTTGCCCCGCGGCGCAGTGCTAACCTTTTATTGAATGTGGGTAAATTTTCATATTCAGAACTTCTTTTTATTATTATTATTCTAATTATTTTTAAGTTTATTCCTGAATAACTACTACTCTAAAAAGATTTAAACTTTGATTTATAGGAAAGTCGAAACATTTAACCCAACTTTTATATAGCTACCTTTTGAAATTATGTTTCTGTATGAAATTAAAAAGCGACAGGCGACAATCACAAAGTCTGCCAAGTCTCATAAAACAGCGTAAAATAGCACGACAGCTGTCCACAATTGTTTTTTTCCGCGACCGCTGCACAACCATGTAGCTTCAGGAATGGAAAACAATAAGAACAAATTTTTCTTATGTGCTTTTAAATTGCTTAAAAACAATAATAGTACGTGTGAAAACGCCACAAGACGACAAGTTATGTGGCGACGTTTTAATCAAAATTACAGAATATAAAAATACAGGTTTTTCTGTCGTCAAGACGGTTTTTGCACCACAAATCTGAGCCCACTATTAACTAAAAGAGTTTTGCTCAATTTCGAGAAGGATAAGCCCTTTTTGGACGAAAAAAATTTGATCCAATGATTTTTTGCTTGTTGTTATGTATAAATTAAAAAAAATATATTTTGAAACTTTTTTTTCGCAAATTACTTACATTCGATTGCTGGGTCACTAAAACGATTTGGTGCAAAAAAGCACCCTAGAAAAAATGCACCCGCGAAAAAAGGGTCCAATTAGTGTAAAAAGGCCAAAAAACTATGAAAAAATGCACCCGCCTATGAAAAAAGGGCCCCAAGGCCCCAAAGTCAAAAGGAAAGAACGCACCCTAGAAAAAATTCACCTGCAAAAAAAGAGCCCCACTAGTGTAAAAACGCTGAGAAACTATAAACAAACGCACCTGAAACTGTTTTTTGTCACGTAAACATGTAATCTAGGAAAAAAGAACGTGTGTAAAAAAATTTTTGATAAAGCGGTGATAATTCAAAAAAAAGTACAAACACTATAAACAGCATGAAAGGAAATCATTTTTAAGAATAAATAGCTTATGCAAGTAAAAAATTTACAATATTCATGTAACAAAAGTAGAAGGTAAAAGAAACGAGTGAATTAAAATTAATATGTAACATTACATTTTTTTGAAAATAGCAAAATAAACTCCTAAATGCTTTGCAAACACAATTTAAAAAATTGAAACTGCAAGACATTGGCTTATCGATTAAAATAACAAAGTACATATTTTAATAGTTTGCCATTAATCTTTTTGGTCAATATCTTCAGGGAATTATAGTTATTTTAAGATTAAAAAAATTTAAACAGCAACGGTCACGCAGAAAATCAAAAATATTTTTTCTATTTCTTCAAAAGACATTACAGTAATAAGTTGGTTGTCAGGTTTATAAAAAGTTTGCTCTTGTATATAACGGTTTTTAAGCTACCAATACGGTCCAATGTATTCAATTAAAACATCTTTAAAAATTTTTTCAATTCCAGTTCCATTTTAATTCCAGTGGTCGATTTGGCCCAGTGGGTAGAGTTCGTGACTTGCATGCAAAAGTGTAAGGTTCAATTCCCGCTGGAGACAATTTTGTTTAAATTTTCCAGAACAGTTTGTAAAATTTACAAACAAGTTTCTTGTCCCATTAGAAGGTCACGTTTTTGTAAAATATACAAATTTTTTAGCGAAAAAAGGGCAAACAAGGTTAAGAATGTATTAAAAAAATTTTACAATTAACACAAGTATGTTGGATTTTTATTTCTTTTGAATGACCTTTTGTATATATTGTATTAAAAATAAAGTATTTGTTGAGATTTAAGTTTACAAGACCATTAATGATTTTATATGTTTTAATCATATCTGATATTTCTCCAGGTTTTTCTAAAGTTTCAGTACCAAGTATACGCAGTCTGCTTTCATAGTCAGTATCTTTTAAGTTACATATTTTAAAAAACTCTTTTTGTAAATGATCTTTGTACTTTTTCCAGTAAATATTTATCCTTCACCATATAAGGGTTCCACACAGCACTTCCATATTCCACGGTTGGGTGTACAAAGCTCTTATATGCAGAAAGATAATTTTTAATGGATTTTGATTTGAAACATCTAAAAATTAAGTTGGACGTTTTCATGGCTTTTGCAGCTATTTTTCGACAGTGATATGAAAACTTTTAGTCTTTACTCATATGAATTCCTAAGTCTCTGATTAAATTAGTTGTAGTAATTTCTTGTTATTTAAGTAATAATCCATCTGATTTTCATTATTTAAACAGTTAATGTGTAAAACTTCACACTTATTCTCTGATAAACTAAGTTGCCAGTTATTTGCCCATTTAGCTATTCTATTCAGATCATCTTGTAATTTATCTCTATTGTCATTTTCTTCTGAAAAACCTGTGTAGACCTTTGCATAATCTGCAAACAGTTTTATTTCAGAATTTTGAATGCAGTCCACAATATCATTTTTGTAAACTAAAAATAAAAATGGTCCCAAAACTGAACCCTGTGGTTTCAAGCTGATGTGACAAGTGACTTTATATGCTGATGAAATAGAATCATTAATTACAATTTTCATTTCTCTATTTGTTAGAAAAGCTTCCAACCATTTTAAGAGCTTGCCAGATACTCCATATTTAATTAGTTTATACAAGAGCTTTTGATGTGATACAGTATCAAAAGCCTTTGCAAAATCTAAATAAACAACATCAATAGATTTTTTATCATTAACTGCTAAAGTCCAATCATTATAAAAATCTAGGAGTTGTGTAATTGTTGAGCTTTTATCTTTAAAATTATGCTGAAGATGAGATAAGATTGTTGCAAAAAACATAGAAAGCTCAAATTTTACAATATGCTCCATTTGCAAGAAAAACAAGTAAGTGAAATAGGACGATAATTTTCTTTTTGATATTTACAACATTTGTTGAGAACAGGAGTAGTTAACGCCATTTTCCATTCATATGGTAGTTCACCAGTATTAAATGATTTTTGAAAGATTTTTTAAAAATTTTTGAAAGAGGTTCTGCTAATACTTTGGCTAAACGTTTTAAGAAGAATGCTGGTAGGCCATCAAGTGAGCGAGATAGTTTATTAGGCAATTTTTTTAAAATTTCAAAACATCTCTTACTGTGAAATTTATATTTTCAATTTTTTTAGATATTTTAGGCTCAAAATTTGGTAAACTATTATCATCTATGGCAAAAAAGGAGCTAAATTATTGCTAAAAATTATTGCTTTTTGTGCGTCATCTGTTTCTAAGCTACCATTTTCAGTTTGGACTTGAGGGATAGATTCTTTGGATTTAAATTTTTTGTTTATATACTTGAAGATATAACCTATATCATGTGGCCTTAGAATTAGAGTGAACTTTCTTCTTCTAAATCAGAGTTAAACTTTTTAACGCCTTTTGCATACTCTTTTGAAATTTTTTTGAATTTTTCTTTAAAATCTGTAGTTTTTGATCTATGCTTCCACAATTGTTTTTTTTTGTTTTGCAATTAAAAAAACGTGTTTTGGGTATTTACATTTCTTTTTAGTGTGTTTTTTATGTTTGTTTATTAATGATACATGCAATTGTACTCTCTCTTATTATTTCTGTAAAACAATCTCAATACTCTTGAACTGTACTTAAATATTTAAATTTAATATGCCAGTTTACTGTTGCAAGAAGCATAGCTAACGACTTGTAATCAGCATTTTGAAAATTAGGTACAAAAGGTCAGTAAAGCAAGAGTTTTTTTCTGAAAGTAGATAAGAATGAGATAAGAAAAATAAATTGTGCTTTTACATTTGTCAGATAATGTTACTCTCAACTTTTACTTATATCTATGTCCTTTTGCCTCTATTTCTTTGATCTTTTTATGCTGTCTAACTATCATATTATTATTTAGTTTACCTTAGTTTACAATTTGGTTTTTTTGGTTATTTCCTTTTTAATATTATTATTATATAATATTCTCATACAAAAATGTAAAACTCACATCTGCTCCCTAAAATCCCCTGATAGCGGTGGGACCTTTGACTAAAATTCTACATCAACAACAGTGCTGATATAGGGTATTAGGCGGCAATATGGAATATCCATTGCCGGCCCACTTCAGCTATAAAAAAACTCACAACATATAAATTGGCTGCTAATTCGACTTTACTAAAAATTTCAGGGTCATTAGTGAGAACTAAGTCCAAAAAATTACTGCCACGAGAAGGTTCAGAGACAACTTAAGAAAGACCCAATTCTAAATATTCATTTTTAGAATTGCTAATTAATGTTTCAGCATTCCACCTAATTCCGTGAGATTTAGGTTGCCTATTAATATTGATGTATATGTAATATTTGTTATGTACAAATTAATAAAGTCTAATAAAAGACAATCTTCCTCTGCTTTAATGTCTGGAGGTCTATACACAATTATCAGACAAATTTTATTACTTGAAATAATAAGATCACAGGCTAAGGCCTCTAAATTATTAAATTTTTCATGAATATTAACCTGGGTATATTTTATGACTTTACTAACTAAAATCAAACCCCCCCTTTCCATTTCTGCGATCCTTTCTTAAAACATTGTATTAAAAACTCAAATTAATCTTGACAATTTGAAAGTGATCTTGCGTTTAATGATATTATTTTAAGCATTTTGATGTGTGCGGTTTTTTTAAACTTGCTATTTTTTAAATTGCAACTGGGTTGCGTTGTATCCTATATCTAAAATTTGGTCTGAGCTTTTAATTTTAAGGGTGCATTTTTTATCATTGTCATATAAATAAGCGTATCCTAAGTCACTGTAACAAACAAAAACCATTTTGTTTTCACTGTGGAGCTGCTTGGCTTTGGCTAGCAGAACAACTTGATTTTGACGCTGCTCGCTGGTTAGAAATGGCCTTACATAAACATGACCAAACTGATCGGATTTTCTCAGCTTCCAATTTGAAGTAAACTTATTCCATATGGCATTATTGAGAAATTTTACTTTCAAAAGTCCTGGCCTCCCAGTCTCCTTTTTACTAATACAAAAAAAATCCACAACAGGATTGTTCAGTTCTCTGTCGGTGCTGATGGTCTCCTC
Source organism: Microlaimidae sp. YZB2_3 (assembly GCA_030248175.1). Taxonomy (NCBI): domain Eukaryota; kingdom Metazoa; phylum Nematoda; class Chromadorea; order Desmodorida; family Microlaimidae; species Microlaimidae sp. YZB2_3. The sequence continues at coordinate 12,343 of JASAMX010001224.1, read as the reverse complement.
CACAATAGCAGTAACTTTGCGCTAATCTTCTAAATGGTTGTTAGATTCTTCAAGACCAGCTATTACTGCCATTGTGGAATGCTCCCGTTGGGTCTTGGGTCCTTTCATCCGGTTCTCCATCCATGGCAGGAGTTCTTAAATAACTCTGGCACAGATCCTAACCACAATTTCTTCATCAATGACAGAAGCTGGCCACGTTTTTGTTGTTGGGCGTCCTCCAGAATCTTTACACTATCCAGCAGCTGACTTCGTTTAGATTCCAGGTCTGCTATTTTTGAGTCCAGCACCTCCATTTCCAAATTCACTGATGTTTTCCTTGTATTATGCGCCATTTTAACGTAAGTGGGTGAACGCATAGGCTTAAACTCAATATGTAAATTAAGTAGAATCAAAAAATTGTGCTAATATTGTCAAGTAAACATCTAATATTTCTTGCCAACAGAAAAAAGTCTGGCTCCTAATATAACAATTATTTCTTTCGCTCTGGCTTATTAATTACTAAATTTTATTCGATTTTCACATCTTTTTGTATATAAAATATAGTCCTTTATTTTTTTGTTATAGTTTCAGTAAAAATAAGCGCAGTGCTGAGGCATTTTTATTTTTAGAATTGAAATATATATCCGTGCATAAAATAAGATACTAGGGGAGAGGACATTTCTCACCAAAATTATGATTTAACTAAATCATTATTAAAATAAGTTTTTTTTAATGCGCGAAGTATTTTTAGCATTGAAAACCAAAATTTGCTTGATCATTTTTTAGATTTAGAAAAACCTGCCATTTGTGGTATAAATGAAACATTTCTTAAGCCTGAAATTACAAACTCATTGCTTGATAACCGCGGTCGCTTGTCGCTATCTTGTTTATCATAATGATAGACTTGATAGGTTTGGTGGTGGAGTTGCCTTACTTATCCGTAAAAATTTAAAAAGTAAGCGGGTCGCAATCCCTAAAAAATATTCTGATTTAGAAATAGTTTCTGTTGATCTATTAGGACATTGTCCTTCGCGTATTATATGTTTTTACAAACCGCCGAATTCTGGATTAAATTATTCTGAACTATTTTCTGAATTATTGAGTTCTCTTTGTGACATAACCTACCCAGTAGTTGTAATCGGCGATTTTAGTTTAAAAGAAAATGTTTGGAAACCCCTTGTTAGCCCGCCTACTTCTGCTCTGGAAATCATTTATTTTAATACATTTGTTGAACAATCATTAATTCAGTTAATTGAAAAACCTACACGTGGTGAACACATACTCGATCTGATCGTAACTACTGACAACACTTTTGTTTCCAATGTTTCTGTCTGCGAACTTGTATGCGATAGTGACCACAACTGCATTGAATTTTACATATTTGCGTTCACTTTTGCTGATTCCTGACAAACAAATTAATATGATTTCAAAAATGCTGATTGGAACAAAATAAATAATTATATTTTGTCTGTTGATTTTGAACGTTTGTTTTCAACAAGTTGTTCAGCCGATAACCATTGGAAAATCTTACAAAGCCAAATTTTTGAAGCCATTGATTTGTTTGTTCCTCAAAAACAAAGTAACAATAAACTTAAGTCTAAACCAGACTATCCAAACTACATAAAACGTATTAATCTAAAAAAACGTAAACTATACTATCTTAGGAAATGTCCAATCAAAAAAATGAATACAATTTACTGAATCGTGAATACAAAACAAAGGTTAACAAATTTAATGAAAAACGTGAAAATAAAATTCTAAATAGTAATTACAAAAATAATTTGTTTCGATTTATTAGACAAAAAAGAGGAGTAAATGAAAATATTGCGCCTTTAAAACGCAAAAACGGATCATTAACAGTTGATAAAAAAGAACAATGTGAATTACTTTTAGAATCTTTTTCAAAAAATTTCACTATTGATGATGGTTCAACAATAAAATTAAATAATTAAGTTCCTAATCACACTAAACTTAAAAGTATAAAATTTAACAAAGAAATTGTTCTTAAAGCTTTAAAAAAACTTAAAAATAAATGTAGCAAAACTCCTGATAATTTGCCTGCCATGGTTTTTAAAAAATTAGCTTACTCAATTGCAGAACCACTTTCTTCAATTTTTAACGTCTCATTTTTTTCTCATGTTTTGCCTTCTCCATGGTTGATTGCTGATATAATAGCAGTTTTTAAAAAAGGCTGTGCTGAAGATCCAGACAATTACCGCCCCATCTCGTTAACTTGCATAGCATGCAAGGTCATGGAGTCGTGTATTAATGATCAGCTTTTGGCTTATTTACTTAAAAACAATCTTATCTCAAAGGACCAGCATGGATTTCTTCAAAAAAAGTCCACATGTTCTCAGCTTCTTGAATCATTTGGTGACTGGAGTTTAGGTCTTGATTTCAACCATAGTTCAACCATTTTGATATAGTGTACATTGATTTTAGTAAAGCGTTCGATTCAGTGGTGCACAGAAAGCTTCTGCTTAAACTTGAATCTTATGGAATCGCTGGAGACTTGCTACTGTGGATCAGTGCTTTTCTAAATGGTCAACAAAGAGTTTGCATTGATAAATACACATCTACTTACAGAAACGTTGTTTCTGGTGTGCCTCAAGGCTCCGTTCTGGGACCTCTACTATTCCTTTTGTACATTAATGATCTTCCAAAGTGTTTTAAAAATATTACATGCAAGCTCTTTGCCGAAGATATAAAGCTTTATTACAATCATCCTAAAAATTCATCAAATGAAATTCTTCAAAATAATTTAAATATACTTAGTCAGTGGGGAAAAGTATGGCAACTCAAAATCGCACCGCATAAGTGTTTTGTAATTTACATGGGCCATGGAAATCTAAAAACTCCACTTACTATAAATGAAACTCCTATTTTACCAACTTCTTCCGCAAGAGATTTGGGTGTCCTGGTTTCTAAAGATGCAAAGTTTTCTGAGCACTGCCCTGAAATTGCTAAACAAGCTTATCAAAAAATTAATATGATTTTTCACTGTTTTAAGACTAATAACAAAAAAGCAATTTTGCAATCATATTTATCGTTTATTAGACCAGTTCTTGAATATTGTAGCCAAGTTTGGTCTCCTTATTTGCTTAAAGATATTGATCACATTGAAAAAGTCCAACGATATTTTACGCGTAGGCTTTTTTCAAGATGTGGATTGTCCTCTCAATTAAACTATATTGATCGTTTACAACTATTAAATCTTAATTCCTTGGAAGAAAGACGTATAAAAATGGATCTTAACATGTGTTTTTACGTTGTAAAAGGAATAAATGGCATCAAATTTGAAAATTTTTTTAAATATGCTAATTTTCAAACTAGTAAGGATCACCATTTTAAATTATTTAAACCCCGAGCTCATTCAAATGTTTTACTTCATTCATTTTCTCACATAGTTATAAACTATTGGAATAATTTACCTGAAGATGTTGTTTTATCTAAAAACCTAAGTCCATTTAAAAATGCATTATCTAAATTAAGTTTTAAGAAATATACTAAGTTTGATCGACTCATGGATTAGAAGTTTTTTTACTCTCCTGTGTCTTCTCCCCTTTACTCTTTACCGTTTTTATGCGTCTTTTATGTGACTTTTCACTTGTTTGTATCTTTTTTTATTGTATTACTTATTGCTTTGTGCTGTAGCCATATAAGTGTTTCATAAGAGTAAAGTATATTCAATTCAATTCAAAAGGTGGCTTCAATTGACAACTATGTATTTTTTTGATGTTTTACAAAAACATTGCATTTAACCATTTTTACAAGCCCTGCAGTATTTGTCAGCCAAAAAACATAAATTTCAAAATTAATTAATAAGTTTAAAATAAGTTATATTACTCTGACATTTAGTAACTTGAATTAAATATGTTTTTATTGTTATGTTTTCTTGCTTTTATCAATAAAGTTGTTAAAGTAAACGATCACATTTTATTTTTAGAAAAATCCTCAAATATAGACAAGCAGAGGACGTAAGTAGCTAATAAGTATAATTTGTGGATTCTGCATAATTAATTTAAAAAAAACCAATGAATACGCAAATAATTATAACAAAAAAATCGAGCAAATAATGTTAGTATTGAACTATTTTTTTGCTTCAATTATTTTTCTGATTTGTATAGATTTGTTGTATTGTCTCTTGCTAAATAAACATCAGTGTTCGGCTTATTTTTTTAATTTTCACGTTTAAAAGCTTTTAATTAAAAACTTAAATAAAAACAACAAAATGCATTCGTTAGATATACATAATATTACAAAAAAACTAAAAAAACATACATTCATGTGGATGAGATAATGAGATCCATGGATGAGATTCATAATTTTTGCGCGATAAGTGCTGTTTTTCATAAGACGCTAGCTTCTAGTGTGTTGATAACGCTCTGTTTTTGCAGGTGCATTTTTTCTAGAGTGCGTTTTTTCCTTTTGACTTTTCCTGCCATGAGGCCCTTTTTACATAGTGCGTTTTTTCATAGTTTTTTGGCGTTTCTACAGTAGTCGAGCCTTTTTTTTACAGGTGCATTTCTTCTAGGGTGCATTCTTTCCTTTTGATTTTTCCCGCCATGTGGCCTTTTTTTCATAGGCGGGTGCGTTTTTTCATAGTTTCTCAGCGTTTCTACAATAGTTGAGCCCTTTTTTCCAAGTGCATTTTTTCTAGGGTGCGTTTTTTCCTTTTGACTTTTCCCGCCATAGTGCCCTTTTTCATAGGCGGGTGCGTTTTTTCATAGTTTTTTGGCATTTCTACAGTAGTTAGACCCCTTTTTTTGCAGGTGTATTTTTTCTAGGGTGTGTTCTTTCTTTTTGACTTTTCCCGCCATGGGGCCCTTTTTTCATAGGCGGGTGCGTTTTTCATAGTTTTTTGGCGTTTCTACAGTAGTAAGGCCCTTTTTTGCAGGTGCATTTTTTCTAGGGTGCGTTCCTTCCTTTTGACTTTTCCCCCCATGGGACCCTTTTTTCATAGGCAGGTGCGTTTTTTCATAGTTTTTCGGCGTTTCTACAGTAGTCGGGGCCCTTTATTTGCAGGTGAATTTTTTCTAAGATGCATTCTTTCTTTTGATTTTTCCTGCCATGGGGCCCTTTTTTCATAGGCGGGTGCGTTTTTTCATAGTTTCTCGGCTTTTCTACAGTACTCGGGCCCTTTTTGCAGGTGCATTTTTTCTAGGGTGGGTTCTTTCCTTTTGACTTTTCCCGCCACAGGGCCCTTTTTTCATAGGTGGGTGCGTTTTTTCATAGTTTCTCGGCGTTTCTACAGTAGTTGCCCTTTTTTCGCAAGTGCATTTTTTTCTAGGGTGCATTCTTTCCTTTTGACTTTTCCCACCATGGGGCTTTTTTCATAGGCAGGTGCGTTTTTTCATAGTTTTTTGGCTTTTCTACAATAGTTGGGTCCTTTTTTTGCAGGTGCATTTTTCTAGGGTGCATTCTTTCCTTTTGACTTTTCCCGCCATAGGGTCTTTTTTTCATAGGCGGGTGCGTTTTTTCATAGTTTTTTGGCTGCGTTTTTTCATAGTTTCTTGGCGTTTCTACAGTAGTCGGCCCTTTTTTGCAGGTGCAATTTTTCTAGGGTGCATTCTTTCCTTTTGACTTTTCCCACCATGGGGCCTTTTTTCATAGACAGGTGCGTTTTTTCATAGTTTTTTGGCGTTTCTACAGTAGTTGGGTCCTTTTTTTGCAGGTACATTTTTCTAGGGTGCATTCTTTCCTTTTGACTTTTCCCGCCATGGGGTCCTTTTTTCATAGGCGGGTGCGTTTTTTCATAGTTTTTTGACGTTTCTACAGTAGTCGGGCCCTTTTTTTGCAGGTGCATTTTTTCTAGGGTGCGTTCCTTCCTTTTGACTTTTCCCCCCATGGGTCCCTTTTTTCATAGGCAGGTGCGTTTTTTCATAGTTTTTTGGCGTTTCTACAGTAGTCGGGCTCTTTTATCACAGGCGCATTTTTTCTAGGGTGCGTTCTTTCCTTGACTTTTCCAGCCATGGGGCCCTTTTTTCATAGGAGGGCACGTTTTTTCATAATTTTTTGGCGTTTCTACAGTAGTTGGGCCCTTTTTTCGAGGTTGCATTTTAACTAAGGTGCTTTTTTTTCCATTCCCCACTAAAACAGCCTGAAACGCGCACTGTTTTAACCCATTCCCATAATGGCCTTTCCCCCTTGACAACCCTAAACCTGTGTACAACAAAGGTGAAACCTTTGTCTCATCGTGGTGGTATTTTTGTATGACCAGTGGCGTACGTAACCTTTTCTGCGGTAAACTCTACAAATGACCTAGGCTGTACTTAGATCATAATAGTTTGTACATGATTCAATAAAGTAAACGAGCAAATTCAATTTGTTAAAGGTGCAGTGCGGAGTCACTTTTTGTCTTCAATTTTGATGATTTCTTGTAAAAACCTTACCCTGCCTAAATAGCCTACACAAATTTATTCATGAAAATACCTCCAGTGGTTCAGGAGATATGACTCCCAAAAATGTTTTTTTCAACAATTCTGAACGTGAAAGATTGCTGCTCAATGGGCATAAAAAGTTAAGTTACAAAATAAATAAAAAGTGGTTGTCACCTCAGTGACTTGCTCTAAATACTTATACAAAAAACCCTCATTTTTTTCTTAAAAAGCAAAAACGACGGCAGCGATTTGATGAACTTTGCCCAACATTTATTGCCTACACTTCGTATTTTTAGCAAAAAAATCGCTGCTTTGTTTGGGTACATATTTTGTAACTTAAATTTTTATCTCTATTGAGCCATCTTTCGCGTACAAAATTGTCCAAAAAAGCAATTTTTGGGGGGTCATATCTCTTGAACCACTGGAGATGTTTTGATAAAAAGTTTTTGTGGGCTATTAGGGGCAGGATAAAATTTTCACAAAAAATTATCAAGATCGAAATCAAAAAGTTTGACTTCGCACTGTACCTTTAAAGCTGTACAGTATTTGGAACCCTTTTTTTCTTTGATCTAAAAAGCTTCACGATGGAAAACCCCTTCTTTTAAACCGGAAGTTGTTCATTGTTAAAGATCTTCACAGAGTTATGACGTTATAAAATCAATTTTAGCCAATTAGCGCTTGGGAAAAAATTGATCTCCAATTAATGAGAGATGTTTAATTTTTATTTCTTTTCACAACCATTTCCACAAAGCAAAATATATATGACGTGATCACATTACATTTTGAGGGTTTTTAAAATCCGGACATGTTCAAAATTTTAATTCAATGCAGACATTTTCTATAGTGTACAGATATTAAATTATACATACATGTTTTCATGTAGTTTACTCTTGCTAATTATTGTGCTCCATTTTTTCACACATTGTATTATTTCAATTGTAAATAACGTAAGATTACAGTCTATAATTAATACCAAATTTGATTTAAAAACCAAAAGTCAAACTTTGAACACGGATATAGTTTATGTTTCAAAAGACCTAATAAATTAAGTTTGTTTTTATAATACACTGGTGTGGCCATTGATTAAAATAAAACTTTAATTCCAAAAAAAATATTTGCTACAACTTATCCCAAGATATATTAAAAACAATAAAAGAAACTGCACTAAAGATTTTATAATTTTTTAAATTAAAATAATATTAAAAAAAGAAGAATAAAATGTTTTATAAAGAAATAGCATTGCTTTCTATTTGAGGAGAGTACGTGTGGCTATTTCTTTACACATGTAATTATTAATTACTGTTCAACAAATTTTCATTTAGATAGAAATAAAAGTCAAACAAAGGGTAACAAAACAAACAAAAAAAGAAAACGCAAACAAGGTGTGCATAAAAAAGCCATTGTTGCTTCAAATGATCATCAATATCATACTTATGCAAATATTCCTGACATGCCAGTTGATCAAGTAAATAAAATCACACCCCAACAGCCTATTGCTTCTACAAACGATCCTGAATATCAGACACTTGCACACATTCCAAACATGCCTCGTGATAAGGAGACAAAACTAGCACCAAGAAAAACTCCAGTTTCTACAAATGATCCCCAATACCAAACTCTGGCAAATATTCAAGACTTACCCCGAGAAAAAATTATTGGCAGACCAATAATACAACCAGTAGCGCGAGTTATAAAACCCCTTGTGTTAAAAAAAACTTCTATAAATAAAGAGTCAAGAAAAGCAACTAAACCTCTGAAACAAGCTGTTGTACAAACAAATGATCCTCAGTATCAAACTCTAGCTAATATTCCAGATATGCCTTTGGACAAAAAGAAAGCAGTGCCAAAAAAGAAGGGTGTTGTAGAAACAAATGATCCTCAGTATCAAACGCTCGCAAATATTCCAGATATGCCTTTGGACAAAAGGAAAGCAATGCCTGTTAACAAAAAGAAAGCACTGCCAAAAAAGAAGGGTGTTGTAGAAACAAATGATCCTCAGTATCAAACTCTAGCAAATATTCCAGATATGCCTATTGACATAAAGAAAGCACTGCCAAAAAAAGCACCTGTGAATAGTGCAGACCCGCAATACCAAACATTGGCTGGAATACCTGATATAATGTAGCTGGCAGTCTCGCGTTTTGTACTAGATTTAATTATACTAAACATTTTAATCATACTTAATACTTTTATATATTGTAATAAATGTAAACAAAAATAAACTACAAACTGTACTACTCTACATTTGATATTTTTATCATTATTTATTTTATTAAGCTGAATGTTAATTATTCTGATCACATTATTTGATAAAATTTGTTGTAATAACAGTTACTTTTAGCTAAGTTTTTTAAAGGTTGTTTCTTAAGGCTGGTTTTTACTTTGTCCAAAGACAAACATCAAGGAAAAAAGCTGAAAGAAAAAAACTCAAAGGGAATTTTGAAACATATTTACACTTTGTCCGTTTCTAAAGGACAAAGTCAAAAAGACAATTTTGACAAGCAAAAAATTGGTTTGAACTTAAAATTAAACAATCCAAAGTTTCCTTTAAAGTTTCCTTTTGACATCCAAGGATTGTTTTCAACAGCCAAAACGAAGTGTATTTGGTTACTTCAACCAAAGGATAACTTTTTATTTTCAAAAGAGATCTTTTAATTTTTCAAAAGACAACCTTGGCTGCTCCAAAAAAGTTTTTGATTTGCCCTTTAGATGAAGTATCCACATATTTAAAAATTTTCTTTGAAATTTGCTTTTTGGGCTTTTTTCTTTTTGATTTTTTCTTTTCTATTTTGTCTTTGGACAAAGTAAAAACCAGCCTTAAGAAACAACCTTTAAAAAACTTAGCTAAAAGTAACTGTTATTACAACAAATTTTATCAAATAATGTGATCAGAATAATTAACATTCAGCTTAATAAAATAAATAATGATAAAAATATCAAATGTAAATTGTAGTTTATTTTTGTTTACATTTATTACAATATATATAAAAGTATTAAGTATGATTAAAATGTTTAGTATAATTAATATTAGTACAAAACGCCGAATTATATCAGTATTCAGCCAATGTTGGTATTGCGGGTCTGCACTATTCACAGGTGCTTTTTTGGCGGTGCTTTCTTACTGTCAATAGGCATATCTGGAATATTTGCTAGGTTAGGTATAGAGATATTGTTTCTACAACACCCTTTATTTTGGCAGTGCTTCTTTTTTTGTTAACAGCATATTCTTTCTGTCCAAAGGCATATCTGGAATATTTGCGAGCATAAATTGTAAAGATAATTTGTTTCTACAACACCCTTCTTTTTTGGCACTGCTTTCTTTGTCCTCTGATGTCCCCCGTTTAAACCCCGGGGGCAGTGCACAGGTCTGTGTAATGATGTAAACGCGCCCCACACTTGTCGCTTGACACCCGGTGCGAACCACCACTTCGGCACTTTTCTTCATTGATCTTTATAAAAAAAATTAGAGCACCTTTAAAATACATATCAACTAACTATCCACCTTTCGTTGGGCCGAGCCGCGTTCACAAACCGCCCAGGCAGACGTATTTGACGTTTGTGTACTCGTCTATTCCGTAGTGTCCGCCCTCTCTTCCCAGTCCGGACTCTTTATAGCCGCCGAAAGCCGCCTCCTGGGTGGAAATCAACCCGTCGTTCACGCCGACCATGCCCACTTCCAACCGCCGCGCCACGCGGAATATTTGAGCGATGTCGTTCGAGAAGAAATAACCTGAAAAAAACACGCATTAAAAAAATTATCTATGTAAAATACACCTTATATACCCTAAGCAATCTTTGCAAAACGGTAATCAAGATACACTTTATCATAAAATGTTTTTATGTTAATGGCGTTTGTCCAAAATTGCCAAACAGTTTTTCTCGAACACAGGCAGAAAGCAGGGTGGAGGCAGGTAGGAGCATAGGTGGGCAGCCTCCCGACGGATTTGGGGGGGTATACCCGACCTCCGAAATTTGGGGATGGGGGTGTCTCGAAATTTTTTTGGGAACAGTCTCCTTAAATACCCTATTTTTAGCTTTTTTAGTCCTCGGGACCCCCCAAATTTTTAGGGGGGTGTCCAATCAGGGGTACCCTCAAATTTCAGGGGGGGGGGAGTGTCGGCAGTAATCGGAATTGGCGGGGGGTATAAAACCCCCTCTCCCGCCCACCTATGGGTAAAATGAAGGCAGTAAAATGCATCGTAGGAGAAGTGATGGGGCAGCCTCCAGAATTTTGGGGGGGTATAACCAACCCCAAAAATTTGGGGGAGGGGTGTCTCAATTTTTTGGGCATACCCCAAATACCATCTGTTAGAGCGGTTTTCATACTGGGGCACTTTGTCCGGGCTATCCCCAAAATTTAGAGGGAATGGGATGCATATATATATAATAAAACAACTAAACAAAGAAGGAGGCAAGTCGGATGGAAGTGGAGGAAAAAATGTAATGAAGTCGGCTACAAAGTCACCCTCTGAAAAAGTCCCACGTCTTACCTAATAACACTAAGCCAAATCAATTATTTTTGTATAATCTATTGAATCATTACAGAATGTTATTTTTGTACCTGCTAATCCTGATCTGCAATCGTTGGCTAGTTCAACCGCTTCTTCTTCCGTCTCAAATCTAAAATAATAATAAAATGAGTCGGAATCATTATAAAATACTCGCATATGCGACTCTTTTTATCTTTTAACACGCAGATAATAAAATCGTCGTTACTACGGCAGAATAAGCCACATTCATTATAAAATGCACTTGACTGCTACTTATTCTATTTAGAATTTTGAACTTTAAAATTTAAAATTTAAATTTAAAATTTTGAATTTTGAAATTTAGAACTGCTACTTATTCTGTTTAAGGTCCTGTTTAGAATTTAAGATGAGTCACAGGCACACATATTTTATACGAACTATTGGCTCATTTTGCCGTAGTAAAGCAAAGCTATGAGTCCGAGCCACGTTCATTTTATACTGATTGTGAATCTTTATTTTTATGCCATAGTAACGACGATAAAGCAAAACAAAACTTATTAAAAAGTTATCGTCGTTATTACGGTGAAATGAGCCACAGTTCGTATGAAATATGTGTGTCTGTGACTCATTTTGAATTTTCAAACAGGACCCTATTAACTACGGAATCAGTCGCCGTCGCGTGTATTTTATAATGACAGTGGCTCATTTTGCCGTAGTAACGACGTCGTCGTTACTCTGACACAATGAGTCACAATCAGTAAAAAATTAACGTGACTCTGACTAATTTTGTTTATATTATTTGTGTCTTAAGATATAAATTGAGTCACAGTTATGAATGAACATTTTATCATATTTTGACTCATTGTGTCAGAGTAACGACGGAACTATTATAGTCATAAAAAACATTATACTTAATAACCGGAGCCACTGGTCCGAATATTTCTTCTTTTGCTATTTGCATGTTCCCGTTCACATTCTTGAGGAGTGTGGGCTGGTAGAATGAGCCAGATAGTCTCTTTCCACCCGGCAGCAATCGTGGCTCCCTTTGATGTAGCGTCGGATACCAAAGCCTCCACCGCTGAACGTTATGTATTTTTGTTTTGGTTTTTAAATTTACACAGAGTAGTAATGTTCTGTTGTTGTTGTTATGGCCGGAGCTTCAACTTATGGCCTCCAGGAACCTAACCGTATCCACTTGATTTTTCCCATTGATCTTCTAGTTTGAGTGCTGTTGGCTTTTAAGGGCGTGGAAAAAGGTCTTTTGACGTCGTAAGGTTTGCCACTGTTCACTTTTTCAGAGCTATGAAGCAATCACCAGAGTTTCCAAACTCTGCCCTATTTTTGTACTATTTTAATGAATAAATAAAGAGTATACTCTTAAGTTATTTTGGCAGTGGATTTTTCAAATTTTTTTTAAAACTTCTTAAATGTAATTAAACTAATGTTTAAAATACAGGTAAACTAATTTAAAACATATTTTAAAAAAAAAACATTAAAAGTTTAGAAAAACAACGA
>JASAMX010001221.1:0-17093 GCA_030248175.1 Microlaimidae sp. YZB2_3 | reverse complement strand
AGAAAGTGGGAAGGTCTAAGGAAAAGATGTTACAGTATAAAAATGTTCGCTAAAGCGTTCTGATTGGGAAAAAGTCCGATCAGCAAAAACAGCACTAAAATGGGTAATGTTTTGCGAGTTGTTTGTTTCAAACTAATAAACTGTATTCTGCAATTTTTAATAACTTTTTATAATTCTCTAAAACTAAACCAAGCCCCTGGGAGCAATAATTAATTGTTATGCGCGTATTACTTCGTTCAGTTCGTGTATGGTTATGTAACATCTTGAACGCTTCAAGAAAACTGTTTCCACTTTGTAAAGGCAAGTAAATTTTTTTTGTCAGAATTTTATAAAGTAACGCAAATCTTCTAGTTCAATATTATTATACCCAGACCTGTGCACTGCCCCCTGGGTTTTATTGGGTAAGGGCAATTCCAAAACGGGGAGCACGAGAGGGCAACTTTTTTTTGAAACGAAAAGAAGGGCGAGGCGGGGAGGAAAAGTAAGAAGAAAGTGAAAAGGGAAGAGAATTCGAAATAGCTAAAAACTGCAAAGAATTCGCGATGATGGCGTCATATTGATCGAAAATAGCGCCATAATTTTTAGGGTACTTTTTTTTTTTTTTTGTTATTGCTTGGTTACCGTTAGTATTGCTCAAAATATAAATGGATAATCTAAATATTGATAAATTTATATTTTTTTCAATGAAATACATTAAAAGCTGGAATAAAAGTAAGTCGCTGGGGCGGTAATGATTTTTTGTCAACTTTTAGAAGAAAAATAATACAAATGTTTGTTTCTTCTGGTGCCGTGAAAGATATTTTAAACTCTAATGTTCTTGTCTTCTTGCGGTGACGATATACTTATATTGTTATAATTGCTCACAAAAGTTCCACACGTTCAGCTTTTAAATTTTCTTAAAATAGTTATTTTTTTATTTCTAACGTTGAACATTCTACAAGTTTTTTCTTAATTTTTTTGTTATTTTGGTTTTTGTTCAAAATTATTAGGCATGGTTAATTTTTATGTTCAATATATACTATTCCTTCACAAATTTTTTTCAAAATTTGCTGCGGCTTACAATTTGAAACCTTTTTAAATGTTAAAATGATAAACTACAAGTGATGCTGCAAATTGTGCGCTCGCTTTGAAATTTTTTATTTATATTGAAATCTTGATTCTCCCATTAAACTTCATTTTTCATATTTTTGTTAAGTTTAAATTACGGATCAGTTGATAAACGATGATTTGTATGTTTATGTGATCTTGATTATCTATTAAAATTATATCAGCGCGTGCATTTTTTTTCAAATGCTTTATAACAAAGTTTTTTCTGTATATAAATTAGTAAATAGTCGCAATGCTCCTACTATGTTGTTATATCAAATTCATTACAAAGAAAGCCATGTATTTGATCACCTTCTTTATTCGTATTCATAAATTAAAAATTAATTCAAAATTACACCGAATATATAGAACTTGTGTTGTTACCTATACGTATACGCTTTGTTTCTGCAGAGCTTTATTAACATCCAGTTATCCACTATTGTCATAAACGTTTTTTTAAGCGGAACAATTGACTCCATTTTATAGTTCACTACTAAAACTATTACAGATTGTCGGATTGGTATAGATTATATAATTTTTAAAAGTCAATTACCTTTTCTTCGATGCATTTGAGATACCCGTAAAAATATTTTGACTTATTAGTGCTAAAAATAAAGAAAGTTGCATATTCATGACGACACTTCTTAAAATTGCAGTTCTTGTTGGTGAAGCATTTCTGTATTTGCGTTGCGTAGCTTTTGATTACTAAAGTAAATTTATACAATTTTATTCTGTGTTGTTTTGGTGAGGAAAATTGACTCTATAAAACCAAGAAAATCGAGACCATTAATAAAAAATCAAACAAAAAAGGAATAAATAAAAACATAAATCAAAATTCATTTGATTAAAAAAAAGCAGTGTGTACTTTTTTCTTATTCAATAACGTAACAGGTAAATTCCTCTCAAGTACCTTACAGGGCAACTGAATAATGTTCCTCATCCTTTACATAAAGTTAAATTGACTTTGAGCTAAAGATTTAGTAAAAAACTCGCTAAAATTCGTATTCCGGAATAATATTTTATTTGTCAATTATTTGTTGGTCTGTTAATTTAAGCTAAAGAATAGGATTTTTGCGTTAAAAATAAAATAATAAAAAATTATTTTTTAATTTCATTGCGTACACAAGACCAAAAAAGTCTTCGACGCTTGAATAAGTGTAATAGACGAGATAACAGCTTTTTTTCATGAAAAATATATTGTATTAGATAATTGGTTGTGGGAACTTTGGCTTAAAATCATCTATTGGTGAGCTTATTTCATTTCTAGTTTTCCTCATATTAAGTGGTCTATATCACGTTTCAGCTGAATTACTAAAGGGAAGGCCATGAGAAATTAAAATCACTTCGATTTTTTCTAATCGGCTTAGACTTAGCTAAAAAACGCATTCATCAGAATTTTAAATGATCCAAAACCCCTAAAAATATTTAGCTGTTTGTATTGTTTTTACATTTTGATAAAATCAAAATATTGTTTTGGTAGAATCATTGAAATTAAACCGAGTAAAATTGTGCAGGAGTAATAAAAACGCAATTAAAGTTTTACGGTTATGACGGGTTTTGTTTACAAAACAAATAAAATTTATGCATTTTTTTTATATTCCGCCTTTTCACAAATAAAAATAGTGAGTTTTATTTCTTGAAAATTAAACTTGGTGAAATTAACAAATTTGATTTAAAACTAATAAAATTAATAAATGATGAATGTGAGGTAAGTATAGATTTCAAAATTAGTTATTACTTTGTCATGGAATGTTAGAATTAAAAATATATACAAAAATTTTAAATCATACGTAGCCTCACTCGAAAGCGCGATTAATCAAAGCATTAGCGAAGGATTGTGCATTGGCTTTTGTATTGGCTCACATTATATAAAATTTAAATTCATAAAAGACTCAATTCCTCTAAATAAAGATTAATAATTTATAATAAACTTCAAACAAAGTTAAACATAACGAGGAATTAAATTTTTATCAATTGATATAAATAATGTAAACCAATGCAAAATCGAAAATAAATTCGTCTTTTTTAATTTAATTTTTTTATTTCGAAATTAAAAATTTACAATATCTATATATTTAACTTTTTGGCAAATATTCTTAAAATTTGACAATTATTTATATAAAATTACTTTAGTTAAAACGGTATGTATACTTTTCAAATCCTAAAACATGACAAAATATCAAAAAGGTGTTTAAAAATTAGATTTTATAAGCTTTTTAATCTGATTTTTCCTTGTCCATGAAAAAAGACGTTCATATCAATCTTCTTGGCGCGATCCTTGGTTAATCGGGCTTTATGAGATATTCTTATTTTCAGCGCGCTGATGGTCATTTTAAGCGCGCTGAAAAATTTAAAAATATATCATGATAAAGTTTAGCTTGATTTTAAGGTTTTGTTTAGGCTTGGGAAAAACAGAAAAAAAAACGTTTAAAACTGTTTAAGAGTGCGGTTGAGAAGTTAAAACCAATTCGCCCCGCCTATACCTTAAAAAAGTTCATAAAACAGAAGTGTAAATGATTTTTACTTTTTGATATTTTTCAAGTTTTTGACAAAAATTTTCTTTGATATTTTTGGCATGGAAGTAAAAAAATGTTTCCAATTTAAATTTGAGAGTAAAATTAAAAGTTCTGACAATTGTGAAAATTGCCGATACCTTTTAAATTATTTTCATAGATAAAAATTAAGTTTAAAGGTCTTGAAAAATAAAAAAAAAATAATAATTGTTTTTTAATATTATAAAATATTATTTTGTAGCAAATAAAAATAGCTTAACTGTTTTAATAATAACATAAAAGGTATATGAATAATCTACCAGTTTTTTTTGTATAGTATATCTTAGCCAATTTGTCAGAAATAAACTATGTTACATAGTAAAATAAGAAAGTTTGCAAATAAAAATAGTTTAGAAAGTAATTTTTTTCTTCATAACTTTAATTAATTAAGAAAAAAGCTGACCGTAGTCAATTTTTTACTAGGAGAAATATCCTACGCTCGTATTGTAATTGGTGTGGTGGCTCGCTTACCAATGCGAGAAATTGTGAAAGATATGATGGTTTAAATGATGGCGTACCGACCAAAGTCACGTTAGAAATACTTTGCGTAAGTATGGTTGGAACGCTGTTGATTGGTCGTTTCGTATGATGTTTATTTCAGCAGTTTTTTCACGGCTTTCCTACAAAAAATGAAGGTGGTTCGACAGTTGCAAACAACAATTTTTAATCTAAAAGTATGCAAATTATTCCTTACGTGACTTCGGTCGATTATCACAAACAAAATATAATTGCTTTTTTGAGAGCCTATGGAAAAATGCTTTATTACAAAGGAGTGAAGTAATCACTTAATATTTTTATCAGTGCACATATTTTTTGTGCAGAGAACTTTGTAATCCTTATTATTTTATTATATATAAATTAATGCCGGCGTGATCTGCATGCAGTGCGCCTAATGATATTTTAAAGGATTATAAAACATTTTTTGCAAGGTCTGAAACTACCTCACAATTTTAATAAACATAAAAAGTACAGTTCAGATTTTGTTTTCAACCGGTATTATAGTTCTTGCAATATTAAAGTGAATTGTTGAACATTTTTAGAACAAAGTTTTGTTTCATAATAATTTTAGTAATTACCAAAATTAAGCAAATTTATAGTTTACGACATTGTGTTAAATTTTTTGAAACTGTCCAATAAACGCTAGTCAAATACGTTCACGTTGATTAAAACTGAATAATATTTTTAATTTTTAATTTTTTTCTAGGGAAATTGTATATAATTTATTGTTTAAAGGCTCTAAATTAATATTTTAACACTTTTATGTATATTCGCTTCAAATACAAGCTAATAATGCATTAAACCTCTAGTGTGGAGGTTAACAAAATCCGTACAAGGGTCAAGGGATTAACACCTTATCAGTTTATTTTAACATATTTATTCATAAAATTATTAAAAAATCAATTTTTTTCCTATTCCAGTAATAAAATAGGATTAAAAAATACAAAATTAAAACAATATTAATGGTTTTTATCGACGTTTTTTTTATAGGACGCAGTTAACACGGGTTAAATGACCCCCTCCCCCGAAATCATAATTTAAGTGACAAGTTTCTTCCAAATTTCTAATTTTAATACACAAAAATTACTTTCTAATTTCAATTTTAATACAAAATGCTTAAAAATTAGAAATCTCCCTTTCTTTAAAGCTCTATTCAAAATAAATAAAATAAACATAATAAATGATTTATTGTTTTACTTAAAACACGAACAAAATCCTTTTTAGGAATATTGGAAAAGCCATAAAAAGCTGTTTTTATCTAAATGTTTTTGTCAATAGCAATGCTTTTTACTGATTTTGAAAAAACGAAAACCTATTTCAAAACTAAGACAAGCGAACAACTTTTTTATTTCAAAAATATTTTGTGTGTTGTTTTTTCTGCTTACGAAACCATTTGTGTTTTTTTTTGTTTGTAGTCTATGGTCTTATTTTTATTTTTCTACTGTTTAAAACTAAAGAAATTACACAAATATTGTAGTAATTTGAATAACGCATCGGAACATCTCTTTTTGTTAACGCCTACTAATAATAGCACGTCTATTTTGTCCTCTGTTTTTTTCTTATTCTGTCTAGCCTCTCGGCACAGATTACAAGAAAAATTAACAGCATAAGGGTTAAAATAAAATAATTAAGACAAGGCGCTTTAATTTAAGTCTTTCTTTCGTTTCTTAATTGTGATTAGAGTTTTATTTTTCATTTATTATGCACTATCGCTTATGATTGAGTGTCTTTTTCAATTAAATCCAATTTAAATAGGAATATTTATGATGGTTTTTATAATTATCCGGAAAATTCTGGAATTTTAATTATAAAGAAAAACTCAAGAATAAGCAAAAGTGGCACTGTTCTATTTGTATAAAGAATAAAAATAGGGGGCATTTACATATGTATGCAGTTATCAATCAATTCAAAGAAATTTAGCGCCATTTATATGAACCAATAAGAAATTCATAAAACTTAGAGGTTTAATTCTGATTGGTTCATTTTTGTAGCGCTAAATTGCTTTAATTTTATTGGTTACTCATAGCTATCCTATTTTATTTCCTAAACGAAGAAATCCAGCATTTATGGCTTTCGTTCGCTTTTTGTGCCGTTGTTTACGAAATGATAAAATGGACGGAAGATAACCAATTAAAATATTAAGAGGTATTTTAAGCCACAAATAGAAAACTTAGATGTCAAAATTTTTTAAACTTAAAATCCTTAAAAAAATTGGGTTAGGCGTAGATTTGGGGCTTTTCGCAGGTTTAGGTATAGGTTTTAGTGATTTTTACTTTTGGCTCAAGTTCCCAACTTGTGGCTCTAAGTTTCCCACACTTACGGCTTCAAGTTCGTTATTTTTGGCTCCAAGTTCGCTATTTTTGACCCAAAAAAACCTGTTTTTGGCTTCAAGTTCCCTATACTTTTGACTCAAAGTTTTCTTGGCTTCATGGACCTAAATCATGAAAGTCATGCAATTTACTATTTTTTAATCATTTAATTTTGAAATCATAGTAATTTTAATTTCTAAGAGATAAATGACTTTTTATTGTTTATAGACTACCAATTATTTTTACTATATAAAATCACAAAACCACAAAAAAACGGAACCAGTCAAAATTGTATAGTTATAACAAATTTATTTAGAAAACTATACTACAGTCAATCTGGCTATAGAACCCAAAATTTTCTTTTTAGGGCGATTTAGGCAAATTTGCGCCAGTAACCCTGCCAAACGATCATACACAAAAGAAACAAAACCCCTAATTAGATCATTTTAAAACTTAGCAGTTAAGCTTTGGAGCGTCATGTCATATGTGTCACAATATATGTTCGCTCTATTTTTATTTTAAAGATTTTAATAAAGCTAAATACATGAATTTGTTTTGTCGTTTAGTAGATAAAAAATAACTTTAAAAAAAATTAAACCTTTCATGTAAGAAGCGGAGTAAAAATAATATACACGTCCAATATAAAATATAAACCTTTATTTTATCTAAACTATAATTCTATTGTTAATGGTCATAAAACAATTCATACAAGAACTTAAGTTTTTATATGGTTTGTATTCCGTGTTAACCATCCACTAAACCATATAATTCCGGTGTCGCAGAATAGATCTTCCTCTATTTTTCTTTCCCCCGGGAGATTTATTCTAGTGCGCTCTAGAATGATCTTCCCCCCGGAAGATTTATTCCCGGGGAGAAGATCTATTCTGGTGCGCTCTAAAATAGATCTTCCCCCTGAAAATTTATTCTAATTTACGCCAGAATAGATCTTCCCCCTCAGAATAACTCCCCCCCCGGAAGATCTATTCTGGTTAAACCACCAAAATAAATCTTTCCCCTTAAAAATTTGCATAAATTTAAAACATGATATGCGAGATTTTGTTTGGGAAAATCTTCCCCCTTTAAAAATTTGCATATTTGTAAGGTAAAAAGGGTGTAAAAACATGAATTTGTGTTAAAAATTCACGTTTTTGGAAGAAAATTTAGTATAAAAAAAGTACTTAAAATTTTCTCGAGAGGGGAAGGGAGGGGGGGGGGTCAGATTTCAAAATCTAGAGGGGTCAGGGGTAAAAAATTGGAAAATTTGTGGAGGGGATTTTTTTCTAGGGGTGGCCCCAAAATTTCGAGGCTAGGGGGGTGGACCCCACCCTATCCCCCCCTTGTTCATTTATGTATACATATATATATTACAGACCTGTGCACGGTCTGAAAATGCCCCGCTTTATTGGAAGATTTCCCCCCCCCCACGCGGAAAAATGAAAAAGTACTCAAAAATTATGACGCATTTTGTACTTATTATGACACGATTATCGCCAAATTTTTGCAGTTTTTAGCTTATCTCAATGCATTTTAAGTCATTTTAGACCTATTTTTAGCTTATTTTCGTTTATTTTGTCCTTTTTCCTTCTTTTTTTCTTCCTCCCCTGCTTGCCCCCCCTCGTTTCAAAAAAGTCCCGCCTGTTTTGAAATTGCCCCCCCCCCAATAAAACTTCAGGGGAGGGGTGGGGCAGTGCACAAGTCTGTATATATATATATATATATATATATATATATATATATATATATATATATATATCTCCAGACCTGTGCCCGGTCGGGTGGAAATGTCTCCCCCCCCCCGCTTGATTGAAGGATTTGCCCCCACCCGTTTTTTTGCCCCCTCCCTCACCAAAAAATGAAAAAGTACCCTAAAATTATGATGCCATCATTGAGTTTTTTGAAGTACCCTAAAACTATGACGCCATCATTGAGTTTTTAGCCTATTTCAATATATTTTAAGTCATTTTAAACCATACATCGGCACGGGGGGGTTGTGGCAGGGACGTAGCCAGGGGGGGGGGGGGGGGGGGGGGCCGCCCCCCCCCCCCGAAACGGTCGGACAGGAGGAAAAATAAGGATAGTGGTTGGGCGGGGGGGGGGGCGGCCCCCCCCCCACCCGAAAATGTCGCCCAATAGTAAAATTTGGGGGTTTTCAGAGGCTAAAAATTCAAAATTTTCTAGCGCCTCGCTAATCGCTCGGCGCCAAACTTTAAAATAATTTTAGTACCCCAATGGACCCCCAAAACCAAAAATTTGTTCCGCTTCGCTTTGCTCAGCGGTCACTTTCTATAGTATACATACATATATACCTCGTTATTTATGTTGCCTGATGCTAATGTTATTTCAAAGTTAGTACAATAATTTTTATAAGTAATAAGTACTACACAGAAAGAAAAACAAACAATCATATTGTTTGATTTATGTACCTCCTCCCTCCTAAATTTTCCTGCCGCCTATAGCATTGGCTCGGATTTTTTCATATAGGTAGGTACCCCAGAAAACATGGAGGGAGGAGGTACATAAATCAAACAATATGATTGTTTGTTTTTCTTTCTGTGTAGTACGGATTACTTATAAAAAATATTGTATTAACTTTGAAATAACATTAGCATCAGGCAACATAAAAAGGATATGTATTATGTATACTATCAAAAGTGACCGCTGGGGCGAACAAAGCGAGTTTTTGGTTTTGGGGGTCATTTGGCTACAATTAAGTTTTAAGTTTGGCGCCGAGACAAGAGCGCTCAAAAAATTTTGAATTTTTAGCTCCCTCTGAAAACCCCCAATTCTTTGGCGACCATTTTGGGGGGGGGCGGCCGCCCCGCCTATCCTTATTTTTCCCTCCTGTCCGACCTTTTGGGGCGGGGGGGGGCCGCGCCCCCCCCCCCCCCCCCCCGGCTACATCCCTGCCACAACCCCCCCTGCATGATGGTTTAAAATGACTTAAAATATATTGGAAATAGGCTAAAAATTCCCGAATCATGGCGTCAGTGTTAGGGTACTTCAAAACTCAATGATGGCATAATTTTAGGGTACTTTTCATTTTTTGGTGAGAGAAAGGGCCACTTTCGACGGGGTTTTCATTTCCCACCCAGACAGCTTGCACAGGTCTGTATATATATATATATATATATATATATATATATATATATATATATATATATATACAGACTTGCCTGCCCCACCCCTCCCCTGGTTTTTATTGGGGGCCATTCCCGAACGGCATTTAAAACAAGGAGGAAAAAGAAGGAAAAAGGACAAAATAAACAAAATAAGCTAAAATAGGCCTAAAATGACTTAAAATGCATTGAGATAAGCTAAAAACTGCAAAAATTTGGCACATCGTGCATAATAATTCAAAATGCGTCGTGTAATTCTTTTCATTTTCCGCGTGGTTTCCAATGACGATTTGCGGAGCCCACACAGGTCTGAGATATATATATGTATACATAAATGAACAAGGGGGAGATAGTAGGGTCCCCACCCCTAGCCTGTTCCAGCGATCCCCTAGCAAATTTTCAAATTTTACCTGACCCCTCTAGATTTTGAAATCTGACCCCCCCTCCCTTTATGTTTAACATTTTTTTTGATTCAGTTGCGTATATCTAGCTCTTGGGTGACTCCGTAAAATTGTATGGAACCTGAAAGAACCATATAAAATAGTGTGTTTTTCTTCTGTTTAAATTTTTTTTAGTTCGTCTTGATTAACCCCTTTTTCGGAAATTAGCTTTATTTTGACTTTTGTTTTGTGCTTGATTTTTCTGGATTGATGGTTTATTTTTAAACAACAAAACCACACCATTGTAAATGGTTTTTCCAGGTTCCATCTACAATTTTTACGAGGTTACCCAGATCAGTCTTTTTTCGCATTAAATTTTCGGAGTGATTGCGCTTCATAGTATTCCCATATAAAAACAATTTCTTTCTGTTTCGATTTTATAAATTTCCATCATTGAAACATTTTATCCCGCAGCACTCACACGTCACCCAAGATTTATATCATTTTATTTTTCAAATATTTTTATTGTTGCCATATCACTGCTAATTAGTGATAAGGATTTCATTCATCTTTCGCTCTTCCCGTTGAAAATTAGTAGTTTTTATAAAAAGGTAAGGAATTATAATTTAAACCAAAGAAAAATAACAAGAGAATATGTATTACTAAATGAAGTTACTTGATATGTAATTCTGGTGGAGTAAGGAAAAAAAGTTTCACACAAGTCCCCCAGTACCCTAATGCGTAGCTTTGAAAAAAAATGGTCGTTTTTCACATGAACAGAGGTTTAACTGGCCGGCAATATTGGCATGTACGAGAATAAAATTCAGGTGAGGCGGCAATTTAGCATCTACATGCAAAAAATTGGCTCCAAATATTTACCACAGAAAAAAATTTTTTGGGGGACCCAAAAAAAAAAAAAAAAAACAAAAAAAAGTTTAGCAAAATAAGCTTATTCATCTGAAATTCAGGTATGTTTAGCAAAAGTTTTTAGGTTTTTAATATCAGAAAAATATGGGTAATATTTGAGTTATGTAAAATGTTAAGATTTTTAATTGGCTAAAAAACTATTGAGGCTTTTTCTGGTTCAGGATGACGCCCATCAACAACGGTTAACCGCGCAGTGACTTAACCCATTTAATATAAGGGAAAGAGCGCTCCGCGCTCTTCCCTGATTAATAAAAAAACAACTTTTTAAATCACAAATTAACTTTAATTTATGTATGAATAATTAATTCTATATTGTTTGGGTTAAACTTTAAGCTTTATTTTTTATGCGAATAGTCTAAAGAGAAAAAATTATTGTAAACATATTGTGAATACAAAAAAAACTACTTTGACTTTGATTACATTAAAATATAATAGTGCAAAATTACTTTTAAGATCTTTGAGAGAAACAGTGTTTATTATTGAAGGTAATAAAAATTAAAGTACACAACATTATGTGGTGTAAAACAATACAGCAGTAGCTTAGCTTACGCGCCTACATGATTATTAAAAAAAAAAGAATTTCATTCAAAATTTAATTCCTTGATTATTTGATGTTTTCTTGCAGAACCAAAATTTTGAACGCATGTAAAAGATGTTAAACAAGCGCTTACCAGTTTGTCGCTCATGGGTTTTGTGTGATAATAAAAATATCTTAACCTTTTAAGATTATTAGAGTAAAAACCCATAAGCAGGCGCCTGCTCAATGTTAAACCTGTGCTCAAATTTGTGTCTATGGTCAATGTTGAACTTAACTACTACGACCAGATTGTCATTCTCCTTTTTTAGTTACGGGTTAACAACAAATTGTAGGTTGACATTCTTGATTCAGTATTATTGCAATTAAACATCTTAAAATAATAAAGGATTTAAAAAAGTAAAATTGAAAATTATTGTAAAATTATTTGTTATTCATCTTTAGTTTATAAAAATAATCCTTTTGAGTTTTGATTTTACAAGAAACTAATATTTTTATTTTTATTTACTTTAACGACAGATCCAGGCTTCGCAATAAATTGGTACAAACAATGGGAAGAAGGTGGGTAGTTTTGCGGCCAGCCAGGTGATCTAATCAGTCCATGAGCAGAAGCATTGTAAGCAGAAGAACAGCGCATGGATTGACAATATGTTCCAGCATAATATGGTTGACATATACATATTGCTCCACTGCTATCCACAGTTCTTGTACATGTGGCTCCGTTTTGGCAAGGATTGTGACCCAAACCACAAATCAAATCTATAACCAATAAAACAGATATTTATATTAAAAACAGTTAAATTTCTATATCCACCAGCTAATCATAAAATAATGAGCTAATCAGGCTGAAATTTAAAAATATTGTAGACTTGGTACCTAGAAAAAGCCCGAATGTTAAATTTGAAATATTTATCTGAAATGCAATTATTAAATTTTAAGTTAGAGGTATTATTTGCTATAAACATGTTATAAAGGTTAGAGGTATAAATTATTATAAACATGTTTTAACAATCTGAATATACTTTTTTAGGTTTTTGGGTTGAAGCAATTAAATTTTGAATGAAATTATTTTTTTTTTAATAATCATGTAGGCGCGTAAGCTAAGCTACTGCTGTATTGTTTTACACCACATAATGTTGTGTACTTTAATTTTTATTACCTTCAATAATAAACACTGTTTCTCTCAAACAACTAAAAGTAATTTTGCACTATTATATTTTAATGTAATCAAAGTCAAAGTAGTTTTTTTTGTATTCACAATATGTTTACAATAATTTTTTCTCTTTAGACTATTCGCATAAAAAATAAAACTTAAAGTTTAACCCAAACAATATAGAATTAATTATTCATACATAAATTAAAGTTGATTTGTGATCCTAACAATTTTAGAACAATCAAACAAACAAATTTTATGGGGATCTTCACTCTATAATTGCGTAGAGTTTTATAAATAATGAGCAAAATCTTTGTTAAAAATCTTAATTAAAAGTATGTCGTATTAATGGCTCCACGTAATTTGAACAGTTTAAAAACTCCTTCAACATTTGGTTTTTTTACAAATAACCTTCTGGTAAAGAGATCTTTGGGTGATTTGACATTGTTTTTTTGGGTGGAACTTATACCGCATAAGCTACGTTTCGTTTTAATGAAAATCGATTTAGAATTGCAAATTTGTATAAACAGAAATAAAAATGTCACAAACAAACAAATAAACAAACAAACTTGTGGATTTATAAAAGATGCAACAATGAAAAACAATTGCTGAATAAAGTATTTATAAACCTTTATTATTAGACAAAACTTTACAAGTAACTACATTTTTTAGGTTTTTTTTGATCATTTTCAACTACCAGTTGCATACAACAATTTACAATGCAGTGACTACATAATTGCTTTCGACTCTCTCAATACTACCACTGGTGTAGTATTAGGAAAGTACTGTGGTTTTCACGACCATCTTTCAATTATCAGCATATCTCCATCGATGACTGTTCTCTTTTCATCAACCAAAAACTCAAGTGGAAATGAAGGATATACATTAAGATATTTTAGTGGTATGTTACATATAAAATATGTTTTTAAAATTTATTCCACAAATATTCATAAGTGGGTTCACACTGCACAGTATACGGCAGAAGGACTAGCCACACAACTGGATAATTTTTGTTTTAAAGCTAAAATCCATACTCTCATAATTATAGTTACCACTTTCTTATTTTTTACTAAGCTTGTGTTTGTAAGTGGTAGTGGGGATACCAGTTCCTGGTTGCGTAAAATTTGAAGAAAAAAATATTTTAACGTGAATAGTCTTGCCGAATTAGAAAAATCATCCATATTTTAAAAGTTACCAATCGCTTGTTGGTAACTACTTGTTTTTAATTTTAGTATTTCTTGGGGAATAACAAGTTTAATAAAAAGCCACAAAATAAAATTCTAATATTTTAGCGTTTTTTTTGCGTTTTTTTTTCTCTCAAACATCTTATTTCCTTACAAATTCAAAAAATTTTCGAAAATTGAATAATGCGAGATACAGTTTTGTTAGCTGATAATATTTAAAAACTGGTCACTTTGAACAATACTTTTTTGGTTTGATTGGAAAATAACCATAATTTTAATTATATTTGATTAAGAAAATTATGAGCACCAAAAAATCTTGCAACCGATAAAAGATTATATGCAAATTGTGAAGTTTGTTTTGATTTTTGAAAGAAAAAAAGCGAATTTTAACAAAAACGTAAAAAACCGCTTAAAAATTAAATTCTATTTTTTTAGGATTTTACTTAAAATTTTATAGCTCAAGGAGTATTGATATTTTAGCTAAAATCAAAAAATACGCTGAAAGCTCATTTGATAATTTTTTAAATGAAAATAATTCTTAAAAGTTCGGCGATATTATGTTGTAAAAGTCAAAATTGTAATTTTTACAGTTTTTCAAGTATTACCAACAAAAAATCAGACTTTAGTCTTTACGAGTCACTGAAAAAATCTTAGTTTAGAAGTAAGCGTATTTTTTGATTTTACGAGTCACTGAAAAAATCTTAGTTTACAGTTTTTCAAGTATTACCAACAAAAAATTAGACTTTAGTCTTTACGAGTCACTGAAAAAATCTTAGTTTAGAAGTAAGAAAAACTTTTTTGGAAGAAAAAGTAAGGATTTTCGATTAAGCAAAAAATATTTAGGCGTGTTCAAGTGAGGTGTTGTTCTCTTGTTTTGAAGGCCAACTTTTAGCCTAACTAAAAAAAATTAAACTCGGTGACTGATTGTGTTTTTTTACACTGGTGGAGTGAAAACCACTGTTGTGTTAATGTATCAGAATCAAGGCGCATAATTATTATATATATTACATATCATTATAAATAAAAGGGAAAAAGGTGCAGCATATCACGTTAGTCTGTGAGATACAAAGGTTAAAGATTACAAGTTCAAATCCTGCAGCGCTTCTTTTTTAGAAACAGCTAATATTAACAAATTGTTTTCCGCTTCAGTCGGCTTTGCATTTTTAGACGTCGCAGTGGCATAATTGTTACATAACAATTTTAATTTAGGTATTTTCAAAAAATAAAATTTACAGCTAACAAACATAAAATAAATTGTAATCATGTGTGGCGCCAGAGCGCCGCAGGGCGATTTAAACCCGCGACGCCGCGCCAACCATTATTAGAAAACGTGGGTAAATTTTTTTTATTCAGACCCTTCTTCTTCTTATTATTATTATTCCAACGCTGAATTCTTGAAATCGATATTCCTTCTTTGTTACTGATTAGGAAACTAAAAAATTGATATTGGCGGTTATATATTTCAGATTTCGGAGTCAAACATATTTGAACCTTTTTTTTAGCAAATTATTGGCGAAACTTATGATTTTAAGGCGATTTAATAATGCACTTGGTAATTTTTTCTGTGGCTGTTTTTATAAAAAATTTTTTGTTTCTGAGAAAATAAATCTGTTTTCCATGCCTTTTTTAACTAGTTCGTTTTACTAGTTGTTGAAATGGGAATAAAAAAATCGAGCTGGATAGGCAAAAGTGTTAAATTATAGCTTATTTTGTCCATTGGGTGTCGAAAAAAGCCTGAAAAACATAATATTACTGAATTTTACTGTTTTTTGACTGTTTGATTTTATAAATGAACGGTAGTTTTGTTGAAAATAAAATTTCTTCTCCATGGCTTCTGTTACTAGTTCGTTGCTGGCATGGGAAAGAATAAATCGAGCTGGACAGGCAAATGTTAAATTTGGCTTACAGTATTTTGTGCATCAATTGTCGATAAAAACCTAAAAAAATACATACTATTGACGTATTTTACATGTTTTTTGATTGCTTGGTTTTATAAATTATTATTTGGCTTTGCTAAAAATAAAATTAGTTCTCCATGGATTTTTTTACTAGTTTAATAACTAGCTGTCAGAGCTAGTAAATTGAACTAGTAAAAATTTGCATGTAATACAACCTGAAGATCTGTCTATTTCAAATGCAAACTAAATAAATTTTATATTGTTTTTAATGATTAAAAAACATCCATAATTTTGAATGCAAACTTCGACAGTGAATTGGTTATTCAAAAAATTGAATAAAGAAAAGTAAAGTTTAAATCAAAATTGTAAAGCACTTATAGTACAAAATGTAATTATATCGTTTTGCTTTACAAAAAAATATAGTTATTAAAAAAATCCACGTTTTTTCTTCATTTGCATAATTGAGTTTCGAATTATTTTTTGGGAGTTAAAATTTGTTTCATTTTTTTCATTTGAATACTGTATTCTTTATTGTGTTTATAATAAACAGGGCACTTTGAGCTATCAATTTATTGGGGGGAAATGGTGAACTTAGATCCGAAAGTGTGAATTTACTGAAATTTATCCCTTGGCCTAAACCAAATTCTAAACCAAACACCAAAACATTTTTTCACTCTCCGCTTCAAGTTCCTATTTTCGCGGCTCCAAAGTCCAAAAACTTTTCCAAAAGATTAAAATTCCTTTTAACGGCGCTAAAAACCCCGGACCATTAAATTAATTTAAATAGCGTTTCTATATTATATCTTTTGTTTTCAAAAAAGCATCACTGACAACAGAGAGTGCCAAGTGGACATTCTTTCCTACTGGTCTATATATATATTTTTTCAAATGCCCGGAGTGAAGTTGAATACATTAATTATATAGTGCCCATGTAAATCAACTATTTTATTGGGGTGTCGGTATGATTTTTATTTAACAATGTTTTTCAATTACCTTTTTTTCAAATTTAGGTAAATAACTAGTGTATTAGTTCAAATTAAAGCCAAAATATCAATTAGAATTTTGAAAAATTATCTTACGTGTGTAAAATTTTAGGAAATTAACTTTCTAGTTAACTTACTACTTCAAAATTTTGGATCATTAACTTACTAGTTAACTTACTAGTTCAAAATTTTGGATCATTAACTTACCAGTTTAAAAGTTTGGACCAATAACTTACTAGCTAATTTACTAGATTGTTTTTTACACATTAACTTACTAGTTAACTTACAAGTTTAAAATTTTGGACCAATAACTTACTAGTTAACTTACTACATCAAAATTTTGCACCATTAACTTATTAGTTAACTTAGTAGTTGTAAATTTGCTTACTAGCACAACTTTAATTTTTAGACAGAAAAGACGTGGACTAAAGGTGAACCCAACGTGGCTGCAACAGTAGCAATACGTAACTTT
>JASAMX010001220.1:0-22330 GCA_030248175.1 Microlaimidae sp. YZB2_3 | reverse complement strand
ACATAATGACACACCTAAAGTAAATAGATGAAGAATCTTCTGATTCTCGAGAGGAAACAATAAGGTAACACTTTAACCAAAAATAAGTATAACAGAGCAATTTTAGTTTAATGAAAAATAAGATTTACACGGCAATTTTACTTTAATAAAAAATAAGATTAACACGACAATTTTAAGAGGATCCTTAAAGCCATCAATGTTATTACATTCTGTATAAAAACCAAAGACAACACAATGACATACCTTCACTATCATCAATCGGAATTTGTTTATTATAATTATTTATTTTGCGTTATAATTCGCCTAAAAATGGATTAAGTTGTCCCATAACCAAACGTCAACACCATTTTCTACAGTTTTTATATATTATAATACTATTTTCCTAAAAATTTAGTAGTTTTTAGAAACAACCTTAATTCATAAATTATCTAATTGGGTTGTCAGCTTACCAAACCAAATAGACTCCATAGATTTAGACTTTCCTACATTATAAAAAATGGTGGTAACGAAGTATGTGCGCGCTGGTTTTTAGTTACAAACAAGCCCACTGATAGACCAATCTCGTGTGAGTGAGATTGAAGTCTGGAAAATGTGTGCGAAACTGTTCTACTTAAATTCGGCTACTAATTCAGAGTGGTAAAAACAGATTTTTGCAAAAAAATGATTCGACAAGGAGTGAAGCAAAACAAACAATTGCATTATAAATAAATAGTTTTTCTATTTTTGTAATCAAACATTAACTATATTTATTTGTTAAAATTTTCTTTTTCCAGTTTTTTTTTCAAATTTTATCTTTCAAATTTGTTTTTAGTGGAATATTTTCTTAAGTTATTTGTTGGTGTTCAAAGTTATTTAAAAATTCTCGTCTTGAAATTTTGCATACACATTTTTTTTTGTTTACAAAAACATGTGGAAAAGAAATACTGTCATGTAGTTATGTGTATTTGACAAACTGTAATTATCAAGCTATAAATAAATAAATAAATAAATAAATAAATTTATTTTGTCATGTAAATACATAGACAGGAAAGACACAAAAGCTTGTAAACGTTACAGCACTGAAATTTGCATCTACCTATATAAACAATGAAATAAAAGAAAACTACTAAAAAAAACAAAAAAAAAACAGAAACCACAGCAATAATCCACCAAGAATGATCAAGACCAACTGCAAAACTATATTGTCAGTAGGATTCCGGACTCCACTGACAAAACAGCCCACACAACCAGCCCTAATCATAATTATTGGTTACTGCAGAAAAAATAAAATTGTTGAATATAAAGATCTAGTACACATTATAAAATACATTCTCATGAAATAATTCATGTAAATTACAAAAACCACGTAAGTTACTATAAAATTTTTGTCTGGTTTGCTCACAAAAATTGGTGCTTAAATCATTCCAAAGCCGAATTGATTGTCGAAGTGCAGAAAAATTAGTTCTCATAAAATGTTTTTGGGACAGCAAATATTCAAAATTATTATTACGCAACCGATCAGATCTTCTGAGATTTTGTTCATTAACAAGAAAAAAGTCTAATTCAGGTGAGCTTCTAAGTCCATGGTGGTAGCAGTAAATTAATCTTGAACGGAAGCTAGCAGCAAGTAAACCAACTGATGTACACCCACTTTTTCTTTGCAAAGCCAGGAAAGGAGATTGATAGTCATTGTGAATCATTCTCAGAGCAGAAAAAAAGGGATTTTTCAAGTTTGATGCGATCTTTTAAAAAAATTGGGTAGTAGACAGCCAAACCATAAGACATTGATGGAAGTATATTACTAAAAAATATTTTGTTTAAAATGTGGGAATTAATATTTTTGCCCAGAGTTTTGACCAACACACCAGTAGATTTACGCAAATTTGCGCTTTTTACTTCAACATGTCTGCTCCAAGATAAGCGCTCGTCAACAAATAAACCCAAATATTTATAATTTTTAACTCTTTGAATGATTTGATTGCCCAGCTGAAGATTGTTGTTTAGGTTTATTTCCTGATTTGCCAGCGATAAAACCAGATATTTTGTTTTACTAATGCTAACAGTGAGATAACGATTTAAGAAGTATTCATTAATAAGTCTTATATCGTTATTTAAAGCAATTTCGTCATCATTAGTAATTATTGGTTTAATTAAACATAGATCATCTGCATACAATATAATATTAGATTGAGGAAAATAATAAATAGTCAAATGTCTTAGATGATATAAAATCTAAACTGTGTACTGCTTAGTACATAAATAAAACAACCGTTTTGTTGTTCTAAGTTGTTAATCAATACGCAGTTTAGATTTTTTTACAATTTTGTAAACAAGTTGATGAAATTGTAACCAATATTACTGTTATAAGTTTTTCATCAGAATCTTTCTTTCAATCAATCAATTTTTATTTTGTCATGTGAATACAATGACAGGAGAGATAAAAAAATTAGTATAAATACTGCCATAGACTTCTATTGATGATTTTTTTTAAACCTGTTTCAGAACTCAGACCGAAAAAGAGGGATTGTCAGAAAATTATTGGAGTTTTGACCAATATGATGAAATACGTCAATCAATGGCTGACTTTTTTCTTCCTAATTCTAAAAATTTTTCATTTTGGTACTGGCACAAAAATTATAATTCCAGTAAAAAACAAA
Source organism: Microlaimidae sp. YZB2_3 (assembly GCA_030248175.1). NCBI lineage: Eukaryota > Metazoa > Nematoda > Chromadorea > Desmodorida > Microlaimidae > Microlaimidae sp. YZB2_3. The sequence continues at coordinate 19,694 of JASAMX010001220.1, read as the reverse complement.
GAAGTGTTGTTAAAACGGGCTATTATGTGGGCTGACCAACAGAAATTTTCAGATTTTCAAAAATATTCGGCTGGAACTGTCGAAAAGTACAAAGAGCTCGCTACCCAATATCTCAATAGAATAAAAATTTGGTTGCACCCTCTAAAAAGAGCCGGTATGCCAAGAGGATATCCATTTTAAAAAATATAAAAAAATTAAATTTATTTCTGTGTTCTCTGTCTATTTAATATTTTTCGATGGTTAGCAGTCTTCTTTACATTTATTTTTATTTATCAAATTTTTATTTATTTATGTAAATTATAATAAAAACATTTTATTTATTATTTTATCATTGTGTAACAAATTTTGTATATGAACAAAAATAAACAAAGAAACATTTTGTAAACCTCCATAACTAAAATAATCCTCCACTATATTTTTTTGCTAAGAAAGCTTAAGTAAAATATTTTTTTGTTTTAATTTTGTAACATAACTTGTAAACAATTTCTTTTTTCTCCCTCATAAATTAATGTCAAAATTAAAATTTTCCAATATCCATAAAGTTCAAATTTCCAATTTTTTTCTTTGTGAGCCACAAAAGAGCGATAAATCGACGCAAATAACAGGTTATAGGAGATCTAAATGTTAGCTTCAAGCAGTTCGCTAAAGAACTTTGTAATACACACAAATGTATTAAAAAATTTTAAATTAAAAACTGAATAAATACACTTGATTAAGTTAAACAAATATATTTGGGCAACCGCCCAAATATATTTGTTTAGCTTACCTGGGGTACCTGGGGTTCTTAACTTTTTGACCCACAACTGAAGTTTATCAATACATACTGAAATATGCAATAAATTTAACGTTCCCGTAAAGCGGTGACAAAAATGCAAATAGGCATCCATCCTTATAAAAATTAAAAACCTAAGTTAAGTAGTAAGTTGTTTATCTGACAGTAGTCATTCTCCATGTTAAAAAACTTAGAATAGTTTCGCTTCAAAATTTGTTTTAAATTTTAAAGAACAAAACCTCAAATATTTTCCTTAAAAAACATATTTTTGCCCCGCGAAATTTGTTAGTTTTATATTGGTAACAACTAATAAAATAATTTAATAGTTTACTAAATTACTGGTAAATTTCCAATCTGCTTTTTTCCAAACGAAAATAAATTACTAATTTATAAATAGTTACTAATTACCAATTAATTACTGCTTAATTACTAATTTATAAATAGTTACTAATTACTTATTAATTACTGCTCAATAAATTTTTAAAAATTATTTTCCACTAATTTCTCACGCCCATGTTCTCACGTCCATGTTGATAATTTATGAAACTTCAAATGGCGGTTACCATTCGTGATTTTCCGCTTTATGCTTTGCTCTGCGAGAATCAAAGTGGGAGGATAGCTAGAGAGGGCGTGGCGCCACGTTCCTTTGAAAATCGATTTTTTTATTCAACGCCATAATTATTTATGGCGTTGAATATTTATTTATGTTATTAAGATTAGACAAAGTATGGTCAAATGTCGATTTTTTAACATCATGGAATATAAACTTTTGACTATGTCACAATAACACGCCGACTGCTGAAACCTAAAAAGTATCTTTAATTGATTGAACTTCTGCGATAATTAGAAATTTGTCAGAAAAGTTCGGTAATGAATAAACTCTTTTTTCTCGTTTGGCAGTACATGCTTGGGTTTGCATTTAAGAAAACGTGTAATAAAAATAACATAAATTAAGTAGTATTTTTCATAATTAAAGAACAATTCCCTCACAAAATAATAAATAGTGGTCTGGCTTGGCTTACAAGTACGTGGAAGACCCTTGGGAAAAAATATAAAATTGAAAAAAAAATTAGGAAAAAAAATTTCAAAAATTTATTAAAAATTATTGCTAAAGAATATAAAAAAAACATTGATCGGGTTCACTTTTGGCAAGGATTTAAAATCTTATCTCAATCCAACAAAAGAAGTTTTTTCACAGGTGACCCAAAACCTTTTAAAAATAGCCCATGATCCCCAGAGAACTCATAACTTGATAAACCAGATTTATATTTTTATATATTTAATTTAGAAATGTTTAAAATAAAATTTAATAGCACACTGAAACAATTTAATTTTCTTCATGGTTTAAATTTCATTTTTTGGTTTATTTTTAACGTATGTCATTTTGAGGGTCCTTGAAATCCTGACATGATATGAATTAATTTTTTTATATCGAACTAATGTGTGAAAATTCGTTTGTATGGACTTTCAAATTTTGGTACACATTTATCTAAACGTTTAAGGTGGAACATCACACTTACCAAGATTTTCATTAAAAGTTAAGTATCAACTTAAACCTAATTTTGTGATATGATATGATTTTCATTATGATAATTTTTTTAAAATTTTTAACTTTATCTAAGATTTATTAAAAAATATTTGAATTTAATGGGTTTTTTCCTAAAAAATAGCGGTTTTAAACCAGTAGTTCGTCCATGTTTAAAGTAGTCCATCTTGTATTTTCTTTCCGTTGACCTTTAAAGTGGGTTGTTCCTGAAGAAGGCTAACAGGAGAAAATTCCGCTGCGGAGTTACCTAGGGAGTGAAAAACTTTTTTTTAAGCTTAAGGCTATGCGTTCCTAAGACTAAGCAAAGCCTTAAAAACAACCTAAGCTTTAACAAATATAAGTTTAGCTTGTTTTTTTGGTTTTGCTTAGGCTTAGGTACACGTAAGCTTAGGCTTTAGGAAGAAGGGTAAGGTTGTTTTTTTAAGGTTTTTTAGGCTTAGAAACATGTAAGCTTAAGTTAGGAAACAGCTGCGGGGGTTAAATCTGCAGAGATAATTCCTGCTATCCGCTAAGATTGGTCATTACTGAGATATACTGAAGATTACCGTTACTGAGAATAGCAAACGCCGAAGAATGCCGTTTTCTGTCCATACTGGGATGTCCATGGGTTGGCAAACTTTAAAATAAAACCAAAAACATTCTGATTTTCAGCGCGCTTAAAATTACCCCTAGCGCGCTGAAAATCAGAACGTTTTTTGTTTTATTTTAAACTGCCCAACCAAAAACATCCCAGTATGGACAGAAACCTCTTGACTGTATTCTCATTGACGGTAATTCTCATATCTCAGTGACCAATCTTAGCAGAATCACAGGAATTATCTCTGCAGATTTAACCCCCGCAGCTTCCCTAACTTAACTTACATGTTTCTTAAGCCTAAAAACCTTAAAAAACCTACTTCTTTAAAGCCTAAGCTTACGTGTCCTAAGCCTAAGCAAAACCAAAAAAACAAGCTAAACTTATATTTTTGTTCAACCATATTTTTTGAGGTTTTGCTTAAGTTGTAAAACGCATAGCTAACTTTTTGAAAAACTTTCGCTCCTAGTAACTGCACAGCGGAATTTTGTCTTACTGTAGCTATTCAAAAACAACCCACTTAAAGTTAGACGGGAAGGATACAAGATGATAGTTTAACTCGTGGACAAACTTTCTGGTTTTCAAAACCCGAGACCCCTTTTTACAGGAAAAAACCATAATTTCAAAATATTTTTTAATAAATCTTAGGATAGAACGAAAATTTTTAAAAAAAATTCCTGCGTAGATGGATACATATCTAATCTATTTAAGTTGATACTTACACTTTAACATGAAAATTGCCTTTTCAATTTGTAAATATTACCTTTAATTTCGGTGATTACACCAAAATTCTCGAAATTTGCATTTAGTTGCGAATATAAAATTAATTCATATTATGGCGTTCAAGGACCTAGAAATGTCATATGTAAAAATAAACCGAAAAATGAAATTTAAACCATAAAAATTAATTGTTTTTTCGGTGTGCTATTAAATTTTTTATTTTAAACATTTCTAAATTAAATATATAAATATATAAGATTCTTCTGATTCATGACCATTTTGAGGTCACCTATAAGAAAACTTCTTTTTGTTGGATTAAGAATAATTTAATATCATGAACTCCGATAAATTATTTGACGAGATAGTTTTTTAGATCAAATTTTGAAATTTTTTTTCCTAATTTTTTTTCGATTATGTTTTCCCGCACGGTATAAGCCAGACAAACCATCCTTATTTTTTCTGAGAGAAATCTGGATGATGAAGAATACTACTTAACATGTTATTTTTGTACACGTTTCTGAGTAAGAGTCCGAGGAGCGTGTACTGGATGGAAACAACCAGGGTTGCAACGCCCAAACTTTCTGACAATTTCTAATTATCGCAGAACCAATCAATTAATTCTTTAGGTTTCAGCAGTCACATATTTATTTGAGCAATACATTTTGTTTTTCGTTCATGGTTACGTATTGCTATATCACAAACTGCCCGCTATGCAAAACACAGTCATCACAACACACCATCTTCTAACATGCGCACACACATTAACACGACCTACGACGAGGATCTTTGGGCGAACCCCGCAGCAGATGCTGATCTCCTCTGAGAGTGGAAAAAGGAATCAGAGTAAGGTGAGGAGCGTGCCGGATGGAAACAACCGGGTTGAACGAAACTATGGTTGCTGGCAAAAGACAAAAAACCCGTCCGTCGCGATGACACCCCGCCATCATGATGACATCCGTCCGTCCCTGGTTGTCTTTCTCATGGCCGTGTTTTTAAAACACAGAGTCCACATCTTTTTGTAACGGATGATCATTTTATCCACCTTTGGTATGATTTGATTATTGGCTTAGTGTAATTTAGAGTTAAAAGTTACCTCTATTAGCAAATTATTATATCTGAGCAAGAAAACACTACATACTAAGCTTTATAAATCAATAAAACATTATTTCTGAATAATAAAGTAACAAACCTTAAAACCTCTGGGTTTTTGCTAATATTTTGGTAGTAGGGTCATGTGCAGAAAGGCTTAGCTAATCCTCTGGCGGATCCTATATTAGCCGCCGCTTTGCCATTTCCCATTTGATGGACCTCTGGATCGTTAAATGTAATTCTATACTAAAAAATATCATGAAGCAGATTTAAGCCTTTCGGGTCGAAGTTTTCGTTGTTTTTTTTTGAGCCTTCGATATTTAAGTTTAAGCTCAGTTTTGCACTAATGAAATAATTGGGCCTAAACTTGCATAATTTTAGCAGAACCCATAGCATACCAAATTTTGACCTAACAATAAGCAGTGGAAGTTTTTAGTTAAAAAATAAACAAAAAGTTCCTGATCTATCCCAGGTTCTACATTTACATTGAATATACATTTACATTGGATAGCTCTTTAGTTGATTTGTACACTAAAATAAATTTAAATTTAAATTTTTTTGTGTAATGGTTTCATCCTAGGTAATCACAAAAAATACCCAAGATAAAATAAGGTGGTTGGTTGTTATATATATATAAAAATAAAACTTGAATATATTTTTGCGTAATATGTAAAATAAGTTAATTCACAATGAATTAGCTGTTAGTTTCAGCTTCAACTACAGTCTCGGTCAAATTAAAAATTTTTTTTTTCATCAAATTTTATTCTCATTTTTTACTTCAACTAAATACTTTTATAAAATCACGCACAAATGAGCATTTACACAAACAAAAATTTATCAACGATCTCCTAAATTTTTACCCAATAGTACTTACTGCACACTTTTTTTACTTACCTTCTAAATAAAGCAGTTTCGCTAATATTTGAAAGAAGCCAAATTTAATACCAGAATATCTAAATCATGTTAAAAGACAAAAATCCAAGGTACTACCATATACCTGGAAACTTTTTTCACGAAGTTTAATAGTAACATTTAGCTAACATAAAACAGTTTCAAAGTCTTACATAAGTCTCAGAGTTTTAATATTTATTACTAAAGTTATTGTGCCCGTTAATATTCCAACAGCAAAAATGTAAAAATTGCCTCAAAAAGTTTTATGAATTTTGAAGGGTTTTATGAGTTATTTTTGCATCTTCTTTTAAAAACTGCCTTTTTTCTTTTAAAAAAATTTCTTGGGATTATAGCTAAAAAAGGACTTTGTGTGCAGCAGACCTACTAATTTTAATGCAATACAACACAATTTGTGTTCTTATACAACTGGAAAAATGTTGCAAAACATTTTTTATTTTTTTATTTTATAGTACACAAATAATATTACAATGCAAGCATTTTTTGCCCACAATAACAATAATGATAGACAGAAACAATTTTAAAAACAGTTTTAAAATGATTCTTACTGGATAACCAGAATCAAAAAGCCATCCCGGATTTCCAAGCATTCTATCCATTTCTGGGTTAAACAACATCATCCTAAAAAAATTGAATTTGACAAAGCTTTCGACACGAAATAACCTAAAACTTATGGAGTTTCAGTTTTTAAAGAATAAACATGTTGCAAAAAAAACAAAATTTCTTGGAGATACATTGACGATTTATTTGATTAAATTATGAAACTTTTTTTGGGATCACTTCAAGATCTTTACCTCTGTCAAAGAAATCAGTTAAGCTTAATTACTGCAGTTATTTAGATTTAGATATTAACTGTCAAGATCAAAAACTGAATATAAACTTCTTAAAAAAAACAGAAAAAAATAATTTCAATGTTATACGCTTTGCGCTCAAACATAATTTTCACAGAATTTAGGTAAAACTAATGCTTATTGTTGGTAGTATTTGTTTAAATAATAATAATTTTTAACAAAATAGCAATTTTGTTAACACTGTTTAAACTATGTCTTGACTTTATATTTACAAATCGTTTTAAATTTCAAGTTTTGTCACCAGTCTCAATCATTTTTGAACCAATTTTTGGTTAGGATAATTAAAAAAACAGCCTTGCATCTCAAACACAAGGTAGGTAGCTCAGGTTTTCACCTGCTTTTTTACTTCAAACTCTTTCTAGAGAAACAAAGGAACTTCCCAGTAGGCAATATATGCTTTCTTTTTAAATTTAAATTTTTCAATATTATAATATTTTTGGAATTATTTTTCAAAACTTACTCCAAAATAGAAACCATTTTTTAATTAAACAAACAAATCGGTAGCTGGTTACAACTAAATTCAAAACAAAATTATAATGTACTTGATGCGCAATTTAATAAAAACCAATTTAATAAAAAAATTTTGTTAAAGGTGCGGTACCGAGTCAAACTTTTTGTCTTCGATTTTCATTATTATTTGTGAAAACCTTATCGCTGCCCCTAATAGCCCACAAAAATTTTTTCGCTAAGATATCTTAAGTGATTCAGGAAATATGACCCTCAAAATGGCGTTTTGCGACAATTCTGTACTTGAAAGATTTCTCAATGAGTTTTAAAGTTTAAATTACAAAATATGCACAAAGAAATAGGCTACTTTCTACTTTAATGGTGCAGTATTTGTCGAGATATTGCGTTTCTCGAACAAAAAACTCTCGATTTTTTTGCTAAAAATACGAAGTGACGGCAAAAAATGTTGAGCAAACTTAATCAAATCACTGCCGTCGTTTGGTTTTTTTAGCAAAAAAATCGCAGGTTTTATATACGTAAAACGCAATATCTCGACAAATGTTACACCAATATTAACGATCAAGGTATCAAACTAAAGTAGAAAGTAGCCGCTTTCTTTGGTGCGTATTTTGTATTTTAAATTTTAATACCCATTGAGCAATCTTTTAGGACCAGAATTGTCGAAAAACGCGATTTTTGAAGGGTTTTATCTCCTGAACCACTGGAGATATTTTGATGAAGAAATTTTTGGGGAGTATTGGGGCAAGAGTAAGGTTTTCACAAAAAATAATTAAAATCAAAGACAAAAAGTTTGACTCGGTACCAAACCTTTAAGCGCCTGTTTTTATGGATATTTTATTGCATCTCTGTTTTGTAAGCTTTTAAGACAAGTTAACTCGGTGAATATACTATTTTTTGTCGTTTTCTGAACAGCTTTTTGGCATAAGAAGGTTCGTTTGAGAACTTAAATATATTTCGAATGTAAAAGTAAAGACAAAGTGCGATAATAGGAAAATAGGCTTAGCCAGTATTTATTATAATATATTTTTTATAGTTAATAAGTAAATAATAGTAATAATAGGCTTAATAAGTAAAGCTAGTAAATTTTTATCCTACCTGCAAAAAAAGACAGCAAACCACGGGTTTCTAATCATATTCCTCAGAAGATCTAGGAGGCCTTCAGCGCTGAGTCGTGTAACCCGCCATTCTTCTTCTTTTGGAAGACCGATAAAAAAGTCGACATCTGAAAGTGACATAATAATGTTATCTTCAAATTCTATGGCAACATTTGTGTGATTTATTATTATTAGAATGTTTTATTAAAAAAAAACACTGGTCATATTAAAATGAAGGTAAATCCTGGTTGTGTTCATAATTTAAAAGAATTTTTTAAATACTGTTTATGTTAAACAGTTTAAAAAACTATTCATTGGTATAATTTCCTATTGAAAATACTATTGAAAACTATTCTGACAACCGTAAAACAGACAAAAAATTCTAATTTTTAGGGATAAATTTAAAAAAAATATAAAAGTAAAAGTCATTCAGGCTGCATTTAAAGGCACAAACGCTCTCAGTCAAGAAGAAATAAAGAATAAACACACACGTCAAGAAGGAAAAAAAATTAAGTAATTGTCAGGTGCTAATGTTACCTACCTAATCATTATTGAGGAGGAGGTTTACATGTTTTTGTGCACCTGATAATTTTTAGAAGAACGAGTGGTTACTTGAGAACCTCCTTAATTTAATCCTAATGGAAATCATATTTAAACTATGCTTAAATAAAATAATTAAAGTGCAGTTTGTATTTAATTTCAGCCTGAAAGACTTCAGCTTTAACTATGAAAAATGTGTGCAAAAATAATGATTTTAAATTTTAACTTTTGGTATTTTCAATGGTTTTAAGTTTTGGGTTTTTTAAGATTTAACTAACAGTATTTTTAGGTACCGTATGGAATGGCAATTTCATCCCTAAAAAATTGTCCCAAACTGCGGTGTTTCGTGTCCACGCGGCGCACAAGTTGGTCCACCAGAAATCCAATACTCAACCCGTGGTAGCCGTATTCTTTTTACAAGTGTAATTTTGACTATTGTTTTATTTGCTTTAATTGATTTCGTTTCATTTTTAAATAATCCATAAAAATTCAATTTAATTTTAAACAATTAAAAACGAAATCTGTAAGTTTTCACCCTTCTTAGTTTTAAAAACTATTTCTATCAATTTACGTTTTTTTATTTACATTCAGGTTAATTTTAAAATTTCACTAAAATTAAATTTTAGAAAACAAAATTACACTTTGCACCTCTTCCAGGGGGCCAATGTGGTTTTTGATTTTCTAAGATTTTGCTCATAATGCGCCAGTCGTTAATAGACTCTCTCGTTATGGGTTCGTCTATAGCTGCCAAACCTGCCTACAACAAGACAGCATTGCTAAAATTGGTAATTTTAGTATTGAAATTATGTTTCAGTTTATCATTTTCAGAAATTGTTTTTCTATTTAAAATTGATTGAATCGATTGCTCGATTTGAATGAAGCAATGAATACTGTAATTAAAATTTTTTTTGCCAATTTTCTGTCAGTATAAATTTATTTCATTAATGATACATATAGGTAAAAATTGCTTCCAAACCTGATGATTTAATAGCATGCCGATTGTAATATTATATTTTCCATTTTTTCCAAATTCAGGCCAGTACTTAGTTACCAATTCCTTATAACTCAATAGTCCTCTATCCACAAGCATAGTAGAAACCAGTGCTGATATAGCCTACAAAACTAATAATTGTTTATGCAATAAGATGTAATATATTTAAGCTAACATTACAAAAACTGTTAACAAAAAACTCAAACCATTTTGCGCCGAACAAAATAATGTACGAGAAGGATTTCTACCTTAATAAACAAACATAAAGTATTTTTGGAAATAAAATAATTAAAAAATACTTATTACACTTATGTTTTGACTTCTGATTACATAACAAAATCAAGAACGCTAAGATAAGAGTAGAAAAAATAAGAGTAGAGAATGTCCGACTGTGTGTTGGACAGTTGTTCAAATCATAGGTAGATTATTCCACGGTGTAAATTTTTTATCATGTAAAATAATCTACTACGACCTGTGGATAATCTACAATTTGTGGTATAATCTACATGACGATTTTTCTACGTAATACTGTAGATTATTCTACATGGTAACCGCCAATTTGCAAACAAAAAAACTGCAAACGTATAACTCTTTGATGATATTTTTTTCACCTGACGTTGTCAAGTATTCACCGTTTTTGTTGAATCCAACGTATAAATTATTTTACATGTTAAAACATCAAATATTTCGAATAATTTGAATTATTCCACAGTATTATGTGAAAAAATTTATTGTATGTATTTTGCGTTTACAATTTTTTCATTTGCAACTTCCAACTGCAAAAATCTGTGAACGTAAAATACTCAGAGGAGGTTTTTTCCACGTAATGTTGTTAAATATTCTATGTTTTTTGTTGCATCGGACGTATAAATGATCTTATATGTTAAAACATAAACTATTTTGACTAATTTTAATTATTCAACAGTGTATTATGTTGAAAAATTCATCTAGGAGTTTTTCTTTCGCAAATTTTTATTTCTACGTGATAAAAAATCTACACTGTGGACTAATCTACCTACAATTTGAACAACTGTTTAACACACAGTCGGACATTCTCTACTCTTATGCATTCTTGACAAAACTTAATTTAATGTAACTAAAATTCTCGCAGAGATTGTCGCAAATACCAGACTTAGAAATTTATTTTTTGTTTCACATAATTTTTACATTTTGTCTATTTTTCGGTTTTAACAAGTGTTTTTAAAAGTGTTTCGTCAATAGTCTTAACGTGATACTATCTAGTTCTGACAATGTGGTAGTACTAAGTAAAAATTTATTAAGCAATTTAAAGATTTTTTAAAATTAAAATGTGGCGCCAGAAGAAAAAAGAAAAATATAGAGCCGCATTTACGAAACACTTCTGTGCTCGCCAACTACACAATTTCACAAGTTCATGACTCTTAAACAGCATACAGTATCTCGTGTACTTGTAACCTAATTAAGGAGTATAATAGCTGTGTTGTAGTTAAAACCACATTATTTTTGAGTACGCCTTAATTAGGTTTTTTGTTGAAGGTTTAAATTAGTAGACCTGTGCACTGCCCCCCCCCCCCTCCCCGGGGTTTTATTGGGTGGGACAATTTCAAAACGGGGGGGCACGGAGAGCAAAAAATTTTAAAAGGGGGGGCAATAAAACGGGGGGGGGGCAAGCAGGGGAGAAAGAAAAAAGAGAAAAAAGAGAGAAAAACAGCGAAAAAAAGAAGGGAAAAGGAAAAAAAGGGACAAAAAAGCTAAAATAAGCTAAAAATAGGTCTGAAAAGGCTTAAAATACATTGAAATAAGCTAAAAATTGCAAAAAATTCGCGATGATGGCGTCATCATAGGTAAAAAAAATGGCGCCATAATTTTAGAGTACTTTTTTTTGGTGGGGGGAAATAAAACGGGGGGGGGGGCAAATCCTCCAATAAAGCGGGGGCCATTTCCAGACCGTGCACATGTCTAAATTAGGGAAGTGATACTGTTCAATATAGGCGCACTCCAGTTGTTGGTATATGGCCCTAAACTGCGCCAAGCACATCGTAATTAAACATCCTAGTTAGAACCAAAATATATAATACCATTTAAATATATAATATTATATTTTTTGGTTAGATATGTAAATGCATAAACGTAAGCAACGGAGTACTATTATTTAGCCGTTTATGGTTCAGGTCATACATGGGCACGCTGGGGTTGGGGGGGGGTTAACCCCCCCCAAATTCTGAGAAGGGGGGTTTAACCCCCCCCCCCCACTCAAAAGTGGGGGGGGAGAAAAAGTTAACCCCCCCAATTTTGGAAAAATGAAGAAAAAAATGTCTTTAAAATGACTTCTAACTGCCTCCAAACTTAAGTTTTGAGGTCAAAATGAATGTTTTAAGCAATAAAAAGGTCAAAAATGCTATAAAAAGGGCTTTTTGACCTAAAATTAGCGTTTTTTACCTATTTTTCCTTCAAAATCGAAAAACGATATGGGTAAAATGCACTCCAGAAAAAAAACGATATGGGTATTTTGCGTTTCTCGGATTTTAACCCCCCCCCCTAATTTGGGGTTTAACCCCCCCACTCCGGACCAACTTGCCCATGTATGGTTCAGGTCCTATCCTAATAAATGGGGCAGTAATTGTGTATGAGCAGCATGAAGATATATTTCCTTTAGGTTTGTTATTGTTTAGTTTTGGAAGTACAAACTTTTGTAGAAGAAAATGTGTTAGTGATAGTCTCGCGCTTCCATATTCTGTTGGCGCTGGAGTCGGCATACCCACCCCACAGATCCACGACCAGTTTTCCTTTGTAATAAACGGCGAACGCCGCTCCTTCTGTTTCCTCCCAGCCGCTGGCAAAATTTTCTCTAAAATTTCATGAAATTTTAGATTTTGAAATAATTACTTCAAATATAAAATCTGATTTTACGAAATTAACTGGGAAGTTAAAGCCAAATTTCTTGGTTTCAAGCAACCGAACAAATATGCTAATTGCTAGAATGCATAAGAGTAGAGAATGTTCAGCTGTGTGTTACACAGTTGTTCTAATTATACGTAGATTATTTCACATTGTATTTTATTATCATGTAAATAAATCTACAAAGACCTGTGGAATAATATACAGTTTGTGGAATAATCTACACAATAATTTTTTTACGCAATACTGCAGATTATTCTACATGTTAACCGCGAATTTGCAAACAAAAAAAACTGCGAACGTTAAACCTTTAATGAGGTTTTTTTTCACGTAATGTTGTCAAATATTCTACATTTTTTTGTGAATCCAACGTATAAATTATTTTACATTTTAAATATGAAATATATATAATAACTATTGTAAGGGGGTATCTTTTTTTAATTAAATCCATTAGGTTTAACCAAAATGATACCTACCCATTGCATTTTAAATTATGCCTCAGGTATTCTTGCATTTTGCGAATTTTAATAAATAAATAAATATTTTTAATAATTTGAATTATTCGACAGTATTATGAAGAAAAATTTTACTTATGCATTTTACGTTTACAATTTTTTACTTTGCAAACTTCGAGTTGAACGTAAAAACCTCAGATGATGTTATTTCCAAATAATGTTGTCAAATATTCAAGGTTTTTTGTTGCATCGAACTTATAAATTATTATATATGTTAAAACGTGAATATTTTAACTGATTTAAATTATTCGAGTGTATAATTTAGAAAATTTTCATCTAGGAGTTGTGCGTTCGCAAATTTGATAAAAAATCTACATGTGGATTGCTTAACAAATATTTAGAACAATTGTTTAACACACAGTCGGACATTCTGTACTTTCATGCATTCTTGTTCTTATTAAACAAAAATATCGTCACTATTATGGTAGAATGAGCTAGCAAAACTATAAACACACAACACTGGGAGTTTTTTTAAGATCGAAACACGCATAAAATAAATATAATAACTCACAAGTCACTTAAATTCCCTATCAATTATTGTTACTAATTAAATAGTAGGAAGAATAACACAAGAGAATGTCCCACTGTACACTAAATTTTTGACCAAAATTTAGCTAGAAAAGTTGCACTTTCGAACTTATGTGCGACTTTTCAAGCAAAAATCCGCCATTTTCTTTAGTTTTCTTGCACTGTTATTTTTAATACAGTGTTACTTTTCTTGCAGTGGGGAAACTGCAACTTCTTTTGCACTCAATACTGTTTTATTTGCACTGCGATTATTTTAGCACTGCGAGTCTGACTGCACAACAAAAAAATACAGACGCTGGTAGTCATTTTTAATGAAGTAAAACACTTCGAAACTTGTTTTATTTAATTTTAAAACGTTGGAAAGTAACTTTATTTCATTAAAACTAAAACGTTTTTACATCCTAACCTCAAAAAAACGTCTTTTACTCATTTAAACACAAAATAATCGCTCTTTTTTGTTTTTATTATTTTTTTTGCTGTGCAGCTAGACTTGCAGTTCGAAATTTATCGCGAGTTGGAAGTGTGCCGCGAAATCTGCCGCCAAACTGCCGCTGTTTAGGAACTAAGCCGTTAAATAAAAAAATTATAATAAGGCGGTTTTAACCATACATGGGCAAGTTGGTCCGGAGTGGGGGGGGGGGTTAAACCCCAAATTAGGGGGGGGGGTTAAAATCCGAGAAACGCAAAATACCCATATCGTTTTTTTTTCTGGAGTGCATTTTACCCATATCGTTTTTCAATTTTGAAGGAAAAATAGGTAAAAAACGCTAATTTTAGGTCAAAAAGCCCTTTTTATTGCATTTTTGAGCTTTTTATTGCTTAAAACATTCATTTTGACCTCAAAACTTAAGTTTGGAGGCAGTTAGAAGTCATTTTAAAGACATTTTTTTCTTCATTTTTCCAAAATTTGGGGTGGGGGTTAACCTTTTCTCCCCCCCCCCACTTCTGAATGGGGGAGTTAAACCCCCCTTCTCGGAATTTTGGGGGGGTTAACCCCCCCCCCCCGTGCCCATGTATGGTTTTAACTAATTCGTATTATTTTTTTTAACTTTAAAATTTACAAAAGTGTGTTATAAATATAAACTCGGTTTTACTCGACTTTTTTACAGGTTAAGTTTACGCGTTACTAAGCATAAGCAAAGCCTAAAAAACAACCTAAACTTTCTTCGCGCAGCTGTTTGTTAAAAGTTTAGGTTGTTTTAAGGCTTCGCTTAGGCTTAGGAACGCATAGGCTTAACCTTAAAAAAAGTCGAGTAAAACCGAGTTAGCCTATATTGCGTACTGAAAACTTCGCGCGGCGCGCGTTGAAAATTGGTAACTGCTTTTATATTGATAGCTACATATGCTGCTGGAGCAAAATGCCCCACGGCGCAATAGGCTATGGAGAATTACGACGGTTAATTCAATGTACACAAAGGTCTCGAGCAGAATTAAAAATAATTTGTATACGACCGGAAAAATTGCAGAAAAAAATATACACAACCAGTTTGTTTTGTTTTTTTTAGAAAATTTCTTTTATGTTTATGTTATTTTCGTGTATTATTATCTTGTTTTTTTTGTTCAATCAACGTCATATACTAATTATTTTTAAATCTTCTCGAGACCTTTGTGTACATTGAATTAAACGTCGTTATTCTTCATAGTCTGCTCAGCTACTTTCTAAATGTCTGGTGGTTTGGGTGGGTGGGTGCGTGTGGGGGTAGGGGGAGAATGGGGGGTGTTTTGTTTTTTTTTTTGTTTTGTGTTTGTTTTTTTTGTGGGGTGTTTTGGTTGTCTTTGTTGTAACTTTATAATCAAAAATATGTATTACATTGACACAAAATTACCAAACAATTTCAAATAATTTAACTTTGTTCTTTTTCAGTTGTTGTGCCAGATATTAGTGGTCGCTTGTACATTTACAATTTTTGATATCGTGCTTGCAAGTGGCACAATTGTTTATTCAGTTTATTCAAATATTGGATTGGTAAACATTTACAATATCTTTAACATTTCTCTGTAATTTAACTCTAAACAAACAATCTTTATTTCAATCTCACATTTAACTTTTGCTTCTGTATTTTGTGTTGCTTTGTATTTGCTTTGTTATATATTTAGTTTGCTTTGTGTTCTTTGTATATCCATATTGTTTTGTGCATTTCTTCTGTATTTTCTAACATGTGTTCATTCCCCCAAGAGGACTGGAAAAGCGCTACCCTTTCTGGTAGCTGGTAGCAGAGACAACAAATTCAATAAGGTAATTTTCGCTATCTTTGTTTTACTGTTATTATCGGACACTAAAAACAAGATCTCCGAAGAAAACAACTCGGTTTTGTTTTCAATTTTTTTGTAGAATAAAAAATAATTAACAGTTTTTTGTACTACTACAATTGTTTAAAGATGTAAATATGAGATTAACATTATTTAATTACATATAACTGAATTAAAACCTTAGTTTTTAAATGCCGGCGGTTTGGCGGCACACATCCAACTTGTAAAATTATCGCAATGCGAATAAAGCAATATTGTGTGCTAAAGATGGCGCAGTTCCCACTGCAAGAAAACTAACACTGCGTTAAAAATCGTAACGCAAGAAAACTAGCAGAAAATGGCGGATTTTCGCTAGAAAAGTCGGACACAAGTTCGAAAGTGCGACTTTTCTAGCAAAATTTTGGCCAAAAATTTAGTGTACAGTCGGACATTCTCTTGTCTTGTATATTCTTGAGGGTAGCAACAACAATATTCAAATGTATTTTTATTTAAAAAAAAGGCAAGCTAACCTAAAGGCTTCTTCTACAGCTTTAAATTCGCCATCACACATACCATCGATGTGAGTGGGTAGCGTGTTAGAAGTCATTTTGTACAATTTGACGATGAGCGCTAGCATCGCCACCAGCAGCGCCCGTCTCCGTGTTAGAACGCCCATTCTAAAATAGCGCAAATATGCGAAAGCTTTTAACCCAGTTGGTGAAACATTACCAGTAAGATTTGTCGAAAAACGTTAGTACTGTTTTTGCAGAGTTGGACAGTGGGTGTTGGCATCGACACTAACGCGTCGTTGCGTTAGAATGCTTTTATTCTACGTCGGTTAATTCGCGCGAAAGCTTTTACAACATATCGAGAAACATTAACAACAAGCGTTCTTAAAAAACATTTCTTGCTATTTTTGTACAACAGTTGTGGTAGTAATGTTGGATAAAAAAGCATAGTCCACTTACTGGACGATGAGCTCTAGCTCTAGCAACCATCTCCGCGTCAGAAGGCTGATTTTTATTTATATAATCGCACGAAAGAATGTGGTGAATTCTTTAAAGCTGAATTTAAGAGCCTGTCGCTTTTCGTCAAAAAGAAATAAAAAATGAAGGCGACAGCCAAGAAAAATTAAAAAAATAAGTCGTTAGTAGTTGTACTTGTAATGTAACAATATTTTTTTAAAATGCGTCACGTGTTCTCCTGGGGTTGCCCACGACTCGCTCCCGCCGACTCGCTCCCGGCCGACTCGCTCCCAGCCCAACTCGCTCCCAGCCCAACTCGCTCCCAGCCCAACTCGCTCCCAGCCCAACTCGCTCCCAGCCCAACTCGCTCCCAGCCCAACTCGCTCCCAGCCCGACTCGCTCCCAGCCCAACTCGCTCCCAGCCCGACTCGCTCCCAGCCCAACTCGCTCCCAGCCCGACTCGCTCCCAGCCCAACTCGCTCCCAGCCCGACTCGCTCCCAGCCCGACTCGCTCCCAGCCCAACTCGCTCCCAGCCCGACTCGCTCCCGGCTAAAACTGTAAACGCATTTTTATAACAGATTATTAGTTTAAACTCGAATGCCATCAGAAGCGTCATTACTTAAACACTGATTGTTGTTGGATTAATGCCAGCGGTTTATTTTAAATTTATTTCCAAATTATTGGAATGGTTAAAATAAAAATAATAGGAATACCGTGCGTATTTCTGTTATTGTTTTTTTTATTTTCTTTATAATTTTTCTGCGTGCCGTGCGGCTGGCACGACCACTCTGTCGCTTCTACAGTGCCGTTGGGTTTAGTAAAAATGTACATATTACACAAAATTATATAACAAAAGGAAGATGGATTTGATGCAATGCGTGATGCAGTGTATTATTAGACATTATTATGCTTTATCGCACAGTAAAGATGCGTAGAAAAATTTTTAATCGGTTGAGTGTAGAAAAAAACAATTTGGGGCCAGATTCTCTGTTGGTTTGCGATAGTGTGTTTTATCGCAAACAGTATGTGTTTTCATCACCAGAACTACATAAATTGGCAAAAATATACATCAAAAATATATATAAAAAATCCAACAGAATACCGCAATTTAACTTATAAACACTAAACATATTAGCGTTTCACGAACGATTTTTATGTTTCGGTAAGTTTTACAAAATGAAACGAACCGCTCCCACGAAACCCGGCCATACTGTCGACTGATTGTACTAAACTCAACGCATGAACAAAGTATAGCAAGGCTCCCGGCACGAACGACCGCACACAGTACATGCTGGGTGCGGTCGTTCGTATCGGAACCCGCTATACTTTGTTCGTGCGTCTAGTTCGGTGCAATCAGTCGATAAAGACTTGATTTAAATAGGCTGGCCTACTTAAAATATTTTACTTTAAGGCCTAACTCATATTTACATACGAATTTTACATACACTCAGTTAGGGTTTTCTTTCTTTACTGTGTGGTGGGTAGAATTAAAAAAAGGGTGAGCTACATAATCAGTTACAATTCAGAAGATATGGGGTTGTTATGTATATAGTTGTGTTGTTTTTCAAAAATCTAACTAGTTTTTTTTTAAATTTTGAGTAGCTTTTCAGTGCGGCTGCTATAAACCATTGATTTTTATATTCTCAAAAGTAAAAGTCTTATTTAGTTAACGCTGCTTCCTTCCTTGTTTGTTGAAAGTGTTTTTTCAATGTCCGGAAAAAAATCGACGGCAATAATTCCGCGACCTAATGATGTGATCATTTGGTCGATTTGGCGACTTTCACGTTTCAAAGACTCTTACTAAACTTGATTTGAAAAACGATGAGCGGCTTACTTTTAAATGTGTTTACTGAAGTTTTATATAAACTACGATTACCGATCTGTAAAAACACTGACCGCAGAAGAAAAAAACCATAAAAATCATTGTAGTATATTTTGTTTAAAAAGTCATTCCCGCACTTTTTCATAAGGGAGTGCGGTCCACCGCCAGTGCGGTCGACCGCCCCGTTTTCACAGATGACCTGTCCGAGTATAATGTAATTTAACATTATCCAGATCGATTTTACAAAAGCATAACGTTTTTTCTTATAAAAAGAAGACAGTAGTGTGTGTATATTACCCTTTTCACAAGCTATGAGGATGCGATAAGAGGATGCGATTGGAACGGATGCCATGCGATTACAGATTTTTTACGTTATACACATTAAAATGAATTACATCAACAAACAGGGCATAGCATGTTCTGTTCTGAAAAATGGAATAACTTCATCATACGTTAACATTTTTATTTTATGGTTATGTGCTGTATTATAAAAACAAAATCGGCGCAGCCACACCACGACCGCACTTGGAAAATAAAAATATGATATGCGAAATTAATTTGGGATGAAAGCGGGTTTTTGTAGAAAGTTTTAGAAATAAAATAAACACACCACCGGATAGAGCTTGAGTTATAGATTAAGATAAAATAAATATTTGCCCTAGTTTTTGATACCAGACGTGATAAAAATATCATTTAATGCGGACCCACACTGTCAAAAAATTTTTCCAAAAAATTTCAAAATTTTTCCAAATATATGTTTGCGATACGTTCAAACATTCTTCAAGATGTATCACGGACCGTTGATAACAGTTTAAATACAGTTTGTTTATTTTATTAATTTGTTTATATTTTATTTTTCAAGTGCGAATCAGTGGCACGGCGGCACCCGATATTTGTTCTTTTTATAATATAGCACGTAACCGCAAAATAAAATGTTAACATTATCATGAAGTTATTCATCTTTATAACAGAACATGCTATGCCCTGTTCGTTGATGTAATTTATTTTAATGTGCACACATTAAAAAATGTAAATCGCATCGCTTGTGAAAGGGTATATAACTCGGTGGCTTATGTCAATAAACAGGAAAAAAACATTGCAGGTCGAATTTTTCTTTTACTTTCTGAGTGTCTTTATCAATGAATAGTGAGTGTTTAGTTCCCTGTTTTTTTGCCGCATGATCACGGAGTTTTACATTACTGT
>JASAMX010001219.1:0-82891 GCA_030248175.1 Microlaimidae sp. YZB2_3 | reverse complement strand
AGACCCCGCCCAGCGGCAATACGCAAACGTGGCTTCCGTCTCGGGTGTTCTTACTGTCGTAGATTTTTGCGGACTCTTGTCTCTCCGCGACCTTTCTCAAAAAACAAAAAAAAAATCAAATTAGACTTTGTTCCATCTTTTTTTGGTAATAAAAAATAAAAGAAAAAGAATTTTTTTTAATCCCAGAAAACCTGCAAATTTTTTTTCCTTAGATAAACTTTTTTTGAAGTTTTGGTTATAGGGCCAATTCAGAGGGGATGGGAGGATATATTCTCTTTAAAGGGAAGCAAAAAATTTTGTAAGGGCATCTTTTTTTGTAATAAAAAATAAGAAAAAGAATTTTTTTAAATCGAGTAAACCCTGCAAATTTTTTTTTCCCTTACAGGAAATATCTTTTCTGAGTTTTGGGTTATAGGCCATATCCAGAGGGGATGGTAGCATATATTCTCTCTTGTCTGATAGCAAAAAAAATTAGAGATAGGTTTTAGTTTTAAGTTTTTTTTAACTTTTTTTAATTAAAACTGAGTTTTAGTGTTTTTTCTGTCACAGTCTAGTGGGGATTACTTACCACGCCACGTGTCGCTCCAGTGTCAGCACCGTGGAGCCGCACGCCACCTTCTCACCACTTCAATTTTGAGTTTTGCACTATACCGGTAGGTGTATTGGATTAAAAAAGTCATAAAACAAAAATACTGGTACTGTACTGTATTAAAAATTTCGGTTTTTAAAAATACTGTAGTGGTAATTGATAAGTTAGACTGGTACTCGAACTGATTTTGGTTTCTTAGTTCCAGTAACGAGTACCCCAGTATTCGACAAGCAGAGTTTAACGCAAAAATCTCAACTGGCGCCTTTTTTTAACCGCTGGTGCAACGGGACCGAAGTGCCATGATTATTGTAAAGGTGGGTCTCTGTTTACACAGGTAGGAGTCCCTCAACTTCACAAGGGGGCCTCATAAATCGGGTCCCCACCTTAACTATTTTTTGTTGTTCAAACTCCGCTAAGGTATGTACCTCTAAGTTGCGTTGTTCAAAGATGAGGTATGTACCTTTAAATCTGAATTTTTTTAAGCTAAAAATTTAAGTTGACTATTTCGCTTTTTTTGTAAAAACTTTTAAATAAACTATTTATATTATATATTTGAATATAATAAAAAAATATGAAAATAAAAAAATCAAAATAGTTTCGTTCTACTCAAATATTTTTATTTTTAAGCATTTTGTACATTTTTCTTTCAAAAATTGCTTGTAAATCAATAATGTTTTGTGTAATCACTAAGGTAGATGGTACTGTAACTAAACAAATTTTTGAGACGAGAATCTTAATGGCCTAGGCTGCCCGATGGAATTGGGATAGGTACCTTTAGTTAGCGCTTGTAGTTAAGTCTATTGAATAACTGACCTAGATCTTTAAATTATTGTAAACAAACTACAAAGTTACGAATTTTCACATTGTTCCGCACTTTTTGTGTATAAAAAAATGTTAAAATTTTGCATAATTTAGCCTATAATTTTTGAATCATGAATTTTAAATGTTCACTCGTTTTTGATTAAAAATTAAATTTGAAGTTATTAATATTTAAAATGCGTCTTACAAAAAACCAAACTGTACAAAATTTGAAAGACTACATTTTGAACAAATCGACCAACACAAAATTAATTTTTGCTGGTAAGATCCAAACTACACAATCGTTTAACCAAATATCAATTATTTTTGTTTTAATTAATTTTTGAAAGATAATGAACATTTCTAATTTTTATTACACGTACATTAATATTTGTTCTTTAAAGACGCATCGTTTTGTGTAGGTTAGTTCGAAAATAGTCATACAGGAAATTGCCTTTTAAACTTCTAAAATACTCTTGCAAAGTTCCGATCACTATTAAAAAATATTTTATAAATTTGAAATTAAGAAAATAAACTATTAAAGCTTACCTTAAAAACGTTAGTTCGGGCTTTCAAAAATGGTTTTTGAGTGTTCGCGAACAAAATACAGAATTTTTGTGTGAAAAGACGGATACTTTGCAAAATAGTTTTGATAATGCGTACCCCAAAACACCGTATTTCGCTCGGAGCCACGAATATTGGTGCATCTTCTCGGATTTTGGGCACCAAGTATCCGAAATGAAAATACTAAAACCAGAACATTGCGATCAATCTCTAGACATTTAGAGGGATGATTTTTGAGACCGGTTTCAAAATTCGTAAGGGTATGAGACCGAGCTGAAAGTAGGGTGAGGGATTATTTAACCAAGTACGTTGGGTAAAAAACTGAGTGCAAGATTTATTTTATAAAAATACTCGTCTTCCGAAGTTGAACTTAAGAGTTTAAAATACAAAGTTTAAGGTAAAGATTGAATGTATTACCTTCAACTAAGGTCTCATGAGGGGTTAATAGTTTTTTGCCTTTTTTCGAAATTTATATGAAAAATGTACATTTTTTGGAGGCTATAAGGTTCAGAAACATTATTATTAAATATTATTAAAATATTATTAAATTAAATATTGTCTTGTGGAGTTTAAAAAGGATGTCTTTTAAGAAGTGTTTTTAATTTTTATATGCACATTATTTCAGAAGCTGTAGATTTATCTCAAATTACTTGTTGTTTTAGTAAAATGTTATGTAATGATATCACTCTTGTTGGTAGAGTGTAAAAGATTCATTTTCATTGTTTTACTATTTTTGTGAATTTACAGAAAAAATAAACCGAAAAAACAATAAGATGGGCAACTTCAACTTTTGGAGTGGAGAGGGGTGTGTACTGAGAAATTTTGTTGGCGGGAAGGGCACTTTTGATAAAAATGACTTTATTATTGTTTAGCAACGGCCGCACCAAAAAATCATTTCCCGCGAAGCTAAAAGGTGCAATCAATACATCTCAAATTCCACACCCATATTGTTAATGTAATATGAAACTTCATAATCTTTTTTTTGAAACATTTAACTTTGGTGTTTAATTGATATCTATTAAGGATTGATTCTTGGGTATTTGAGTTTCACTTTAGTCACTCGACCAATGTTTTTTTGTTTAAAGCCACCGGGGTATCTCGGAGAAAAAAATGCACCGAAAAGGGGTGTTTCGCATATAAATTTAAGGATTGTAATTTTTTAACTTTTCATAATGCGCTTCCATTTAAAACCGGAATCGCTACATAGCTTATAAAAAAAAATATCTTGATTTTTTTAAACAATTAAGTTTTATTTTAACCAACTGAATTCCAAAAAAATATTTCACAAAATACTTCAAAAAATTATTTCACTGAAAAATGGAAATTTATAAAAATAATTTTCAAAAATAAAAAGTATTGAATTAAGAAAAACAATAGAAAGAAATTAAAAATATATCTTTAATTTTGGCTTGTTAAATAGCGCAAAGTTGTTGAATTCCACAACATGACTATCAGGTGCCATCATAATTTTTACTCTGTTGGTGAATGGGCTATTCAGAGGTTAGAAACCAGCTATTAGATTCATCCAGGTGTGGAAATGCTAACTTAGGTACAGCGATGTTTTATAATTGTATTATAATTTTTTGTGTCATATTTTTAAACAACTTTTTATAGAAAAAACAACAACAGATTTTTTAATAGAAAAAAATTCCAAACGATTTTAGAAAAAGCCAAATGCTGCTGGTTTTAAGACAAGGCCCTAAATAGGTGGAACGATATAGTTAGGATACTTTGTTGGTTTTTGTGTTTACTCGTGCCATACATACGTGATGGAAGCAAAATAAACTATTGGGAGAAGGGTATTTTTCCGGTGAGTTCAGAATCCTAAACATTTTTGGTAGGACTATTCCATGCCGACACAACGCTTCGTGGAAAAAAGGCATTTTAAAACAGTTTTTCCCAAATTTTTTAACACAGCAGTTGTACCATAATTCCGAGCCAGTTTTTAAGTTTTTAACACAGTGTCTGCTATCACGTTTTTTTATTTCAAAAATTTCAGCCATAAAACGAAATTAAAAAAACTTCAATAGTACAAATTTCGCTGAAAATTTTTGTGCACATGTACATTTGGTGTATCTAACTTGAGTTAAATTTTTATCACATGAGATTAACTTTGTTCTGTTAAATTGGGAAAAACTGTTTTAAAATGCCTTTTTTCCACAAAGCATATCTCGGCATGGAATGGTCTACCAAAAATGTTAAGGATACTGAACTCACCGGAAAAATACCCTTTCTCCCAATATATAGTTTGCTTCTGTCCATCACGTATGTATGGCACGAGTGATACACAAAAACCGACAGAGTATCCTAACTATATCGTTCCACCTATTAGGGCCTTGTCTTAAAACCGGCGAGCGTGGCTTTTTCTTTTAAAATCGTTTGGAATTTTTTTTCTATTAAAAAATCTGTTGTTGTTTTTTCTATAAAAATTGGATTTCACTGACACAAAAATTATAATACAATTATAAAACATCGCTGTACCCTAAGTTAGACTCAAAAGACCGGTTCACACTGGAATGAATCTAATAGCTGATTTCTAACCTCTGATAGCCCATTCACAACAGAGTAAAAAATTTATAATAGCACCTGATAGTCATGTTGTGGAATTCAACAACTTTGCACTGCTAACAAGCCAAATTAAAGATATATTTTTAATTTCTTTCTATTGTTTTTTACGTAATTCAATACTTTTTTATTTTTGAAAATTATTTTTATAAATTTCCATTTTTTTCAGTGAAATAATTTTTTTGAAGTATTTTGTGAAATATTTTTTTGGAATTCAGTTGATTTTGCTAAAACTAATTGTTTAAAAAAATACAAGATATTTTTTATAAGCTATGTATTGGGTCGGGTTTAAAATGGAAGCGCATTATGAAAAGTTCAAAAATTACAATCCTTAAATTTATATGGGAAAACACCTTTGGGGTGCATTATCACCTCCGGATACCCCGGTGGCTTTAAACCAAAAAACATTGGTCGAGTGACTCATAGAGTGAAACTCGAATACCCAATCATACCTTAATAGATATGGGTAAACACCAAAGTTAAATGTTTCAAAAAAGATTATGAAGTTTCATGTGTACATTAACAATATGGGTGTGAAAAAGACAATTTGAGATGTATTGATTCCGCCCTTTCACTTCAGCGAAAATGGTATGCCATGCGGCCGTTGTGCTAAACAATAATAAAGTCATTCCTGAGAAGTCCCCTTCCCGCCAACAAAAAAATTTCTGCATATACATCTCGCCCTCCTTTCCCACTCCAAAAGCTTTGAAGTTGCCCATCTATTGTTTTGGCTATCCCTTCTGTGATCACAGAAAATAGTAAAACAATGAAAATGAATCTTTTACACTCTACCAACAAGTAATATCATTACATAACATTTACTTAAACAACAACTGTGGTAAGAGTGAGTGTGCGGCTTCTGAAATAATGTGCATATAAAATTAAAACACTTCTTTTTTAAAAGACATCCTTTTTAAACTCCACAAGACAATATTTAATTTAATAATATTTTTAATAATATTTAATAATAATGTTTCTAAAACCCTTATAGCCTCCAAAATATTACATTTTTTCCATATAAATTCAGAAAAAAGGCAAAAAACTTCCTTAACTTCCTAATGATTGAGCCTTCAGTGATTGAGGAAGGTAATACATTCAATCTTTTACCGCTAGAGTTACCAGTGTCGTAATACGAAATCAATAAGTTTCCGATGTATTTATTATATATTTTAAACTCTTAAGTTAAATGTTCAAAGACGAGTATTTTTTATAAAATAAATCTTTCACTTCGGTTTTTACCCAACGTATTTGAGGTAAATAATCCTAGCCCTCTTACTGAGCTGCGGCTGTATACCTTCAAATTTTGAAACCGGTCTCAGAAATGAGTCCTATTAAATGTATCAAGATTGATCGCAATGTTCTGGCGTAGTTAAAATTTGGTCTTGCCGGACACCTCCCCCCCCTTATACCCCCCAAATCCGAGAAGATGCCCACCAATGCTCGTGGCTCCAAGCGAATCAGGTGTTTTGGGGTGCGCATTATCAAAACTATTTTGCAAAGTATCCATCTTTAGTTCTACACACAAAAATTCTGTATTTTTGTTTACAGCAAACACTTAAAAACCATTTTAAAAGCCCGAACTAACGTTTTTAAGGTAAGCTTAATAATTTGTATTCTTAATTTCAAATCTATAAAATATTTTAATAAGTGATGTTGATCGGAACTTTGGAGAGGAGTTTCTATTTTAGAAGTTTAAAAGGCAATTTCCTGTATGACTTTCGAAGCTTAACCAAAATTTGCGCAAAAGTAATGCATCTTTAAAGAACAAATATTAATGTACGTGTAATAAAAATTAAAATGTTCATTATCTTACCAAAAATTAATTGAAACAAAAATAATAAAAAAATTCCATCTTTGGTTAAACGATTGTGTATTTTGGATCTTACCACAAAAATTAATTTTGTGTTAATCAATTTGTTTTCAAAATGTTGTATTTCGAATTTTGTACAGTATTTGGTTTTTTGTAAGACGCATTTAAATATTAATAAGCTTCAAATTTAAATTTTAATCAAAAACAAGTGAACATTAAAATTCATGATTCAAAATTATAGGCTAAATTATATAAAATTTTAACATTTTTATACACAAAATAATTGCGGAACAAATGTGGAAAGAATTCACCCCATAACTTTGTAGTTGTTTACAATAATAAAGATCTAGGGTGGGTTGTTCAAAAATCGACTTAACTTAGGGCTCCCTAACTAAAGGTACCTTATCCATAGGTGGGCAGCCTCCGCGATTTTGGGGGTATACCCGAGTCTCGAAATTTGTTTAGGTTTAGGTACCATCTACCTTAGTGATTACACAAAACATTATTGATTTACAAGCAATTTTTGAAGGAAAAATGTACAAAATGCTTAAGAATAAAATATTTAGATAAACGAAGCTGTTTTTGATTTTTTTTTATTTTAATTTTTTTATTATATTCAATGTATAATATAAATAGTTTATTTAAAAGTTTTTAGCAAAAAAAAGCGAAATAGTCGACTTAAATTTTTAGCTTATCTCAGGATTTAAGGTACATACCTCATCTTTGAACAACGCAACTTGAGGTACATACCTTAGCGAGTTTTGAACAACAAAAAATAGTTAAGGTGGGCCCGATTTATGAGGCCCCTTATAAGTTAAGGGACTCCTTATCTGTTTTGAACAACCCACCCCTGCTTTACAATAATAATACAAGCTTTCACTGCGTCCATTGCGCCGGCGCTGAGAAACACCAGTTGAGATTTTTTGCGTTAAACCTGCTTATCAATACTGGTACTGGTACTGGAACTAAACCAAAATCAGTTCGAGTACCAGTATTTTCTAACTTCCTGATTTTTTTCCAGTACCACTACCAGTATTTTTTAAAACCGAAATTTTAATACAGTACAGTACCAGTATTTTTGTTTTATGACTTTTTTAATGCAATACAGTACCAGTATAGTACTGGAACTAAAATGAGTGGTACTGGAAGGGTTCGAGTACCAGTACCAGCAATACTAACAACACTAACAACAACACATGCGCGGCGTCATAAAATGATTCTGCACAACTACACTAGAGACTCTGGCGGTAAAACACTAAAACTAATTTTAATCGAAAAATTTAAAAAAACTTAAACTTAAACCCTTACAAAATTTTTTGCTTCCTCAGAATTTGAGGGGGATATATCCTCCCATCCCCCTCTGGATATGGCCCTGTAACCAAAACTTCAAAAAGATATTTTTTATATTAAGGAAAAAAATTTGCAGGGGTTACTCGATTTAAAAAAATTCTTTTTCTTATTTTTTATTACCAAAAAAAGATGCCCTTACAAAATTTTTTGCTTCCTCAGAATTTGAGGGGGATATATCCTCCCATCCCCCTCTGGATATGGCCCTGTAACCAAAACTTCAAAAAGATATTTTTTATATTAAGGAAAAAAATTTGCAGGGGTTACTCGATTTAAAAAAATTCTTTTTCTTATTTTTTATTACCAAAAAAAGATGGAACAAAGTCTAATTTGATTTTTTTTTGTTTTTTAGAAAAGGTCGCGGAGAGACAAGAGTCGCAAAAATCTACGACAGTCCAGACCTACCCGAGAACGAAGCCACGTTTGCTATTGCCGCTGGCGGTATTACTGATGCTAAAGAATAAAAACGAATTTGTACCTCAAAACTAAATTATCAAAAAAGAAATATAAAGTTTTATGGACTATTAAGCGTTTTACCTTTGAGTTGTACCTAAATGTATATTTGAGAATTGTTTTAAGGTGCCAACTTCCAAATTTCAACGGAAAATGTATTCATTTTGGTTTTTATTAATTGAGTGAATGTAGTGTATTATATATCAAAGGAATATTTTATTGTTTTACGGAAAAATGGTTTTTAACCAAATCAAAATATATTCAAACTTATATTTGAACAAAATTTTGTCTTTTTTCGCAAATTTTTGCTATATTCTGAAATTCCTTTTACCTACTCTCCTCGCTTCTTGTCTTTTCTGAAATGATCATAATCATAGGTCACCGAAGGGGGGGTGTAGGGGGGGGGGTCAACCCCCCCCCCTACGGCCTCTGAGACCTATCCCCCCCCCCTAAGGCCCATTTTTGACCCCTCCCCCCCAATCGACCCCTTGAACCCCTGACCCCCCTCCTAAGGCCCATTTTTGACCACCCCCCCTAACTAGACAATCCCAAAAAATGCTTAAAAAATGGTCAAATTTCGTCAAAAAATTGTCAATTTTGGTCAAAAAAATGGTACCCGGGGTGTGACCACCCCCCCCTGCTTTTTTTCAAAAAAAACACCCCGGGGTGTGACCCCCCCCCCCTGGAGGTCAAAAACCTCCACACCCCGGGGTGTGGACCCCCCCCCTGAGCCGTCGAAGGTCGGTGACCTATGATCATAATTCAAAGTTTTTAAAAGTAAAAAACGAAGTAAAAATATTCAGTTTGATAAATGCCAGCAGTTAATGAAAGTCTCGTTTACAGTATAAAAAACAAAATTTTTTATGTAACAGTTTTTTTTGCTGGATTTCATACTATTACAATTTGATGAGCACCGAGAATCTTCTACAGATCAATTTTCCTTCAAAAAAAGTCATAACTTAAAAAAAAATTAAGTATATTACAAAATGTAAATATTTGTACTTAATTTTGAAACGATAATTAGAGATCACGTGGTTTTTGTTGTTGTAGATGGAATATATTTTAGGAAATGTGCAATATAATTTGTGATTTTTTCTTAGTTTTAATAAATTTCAGTTTTTTGTGTCGTTTTATTGATTTAGCTTTAACAATTTCATTGTATGTTAAAAATCATCGTTTCAAACCTGTTTGGTTATTAATCTGTTACTTTGTTCGAAATAAAATTTTAGTTTTATTTTACAATAGCATGTTAAAGATATTGTATTTTCATACGCATTTGAATAGCCGTCGTTCAAAACAAAATACGATTCAGCATTTTTTGCGGTAAAAATTTTTGACGAATATCATTTGTCCGGGTGTTTAAATCACGCGTATAGAATAATATTGCGACTATTTAATTTATTCAGCGGATTTTTCACGACGGTCGCGTCGTATACCAGTATCGCGGCAATCGATAAAACGAAATCGATAAATCTCTACGGGTGTCTTTTTACACCTATATTGTTTTTGCATGTACAAAACCTTACCCTAAAACTACAAATCATATTTCCATTTCTGACCTACTTTAGCTTTGCTAAATTTTTGCAAGTTTTGAATAGAGATGTTCCTACCCTCCAATATCATGCCTCGGAAGTCGGAACTCTGGCAATTTAAAACGGAGGGAAACCTTACCCCTGCCCCCAATAATCCACAAATTTTTTTTCATCAAAATGTCTTCACTGGTTCAGGAGAGATGACCCCCCCTCTTCAAAAAATGGTGTTTTTCCGATAATTTTGTATTAGAAAGATAAGTATAGGGCGAGAGCAGCCTTCGTGGCGGTTATTAGGTTAGTGAGTTGAGTTCGCGTAAATTTTATTGAGTTTTAGCCTTGGTTATATTAAAATTTTTTTTGATTTCTTATTAAATAAACATAAAACAATATATGCACAACCAGCTATCTTTTTTTTAAGAAATGTTTTATGTTTATGTTATTTTCGTAAGTTATAATCGTGTTTTTTTTTGTTAACCAACGTCGTATACAAATTATTTTTAAATCTGCTCGAGACCTTTGTGTACATGGAATTAACCGTCGTGATTTTTCATAGATAAATGCCATTATATTTTCGCCCCCCCCCCCGGCAAAAATATAATAGACACTTGCCATGATTTTTTCGCCCCCATCATTATATTTTCGCCCCCCTCTAATTTATTATTCGTTTTGGCAATAGTTATAGCCAGTATTTTCTAGGTAGCCGAAGTTAATGGCCCGCGCCTTAATTTCGGTCATATAAAAAAACTCTAAACCTCCACTGATTTTTAAGTGTGACAGAAATTTTAAAATTTTGTACTGGAATAACAAAAATAGCTATCGTTTGATTTTTAGACCAAATTTTGGGTCGATTGGAAAAACCCGAAAAAAATTTATCCAAAACAATAAAAAAAAGGTGGTCGAAATTAAGTTAGCTACCCTACCATTGACAACGGAGAATCGATTGATAATCACAATTTCGTGATCTGACAAATTGTTCGGTCGATCATGACGTACAATTTTTATTTAAAACAATTATAACTTGGCCAAATAAAATCTACATGACTTGAAATTTGGAAATAATTACAACTGACAACGGAAAATCGATTGATAATCACGATTTTGTGATCTGACAAATTGTGCGGTCGATCATGACGTATGCAAATTTTATTTAAAACAATTATAACTCGATTAAATAAAATTAATATGACTTAAAAATTAGAACATAGATAAAACTGACAACGGAAAAATGATTGATAATCTTGATTTTGTGATCTGACAAATTGTGCGGTCGATCATAAAGTATATGCAAATTTTATTAAAAACAATTATAACTCGGACGAATAAAATCTATATGACTTGAAATTCGAAACATATATACAACTGCCAACGGAGAATCGATTGAGAATCACGATTTTGTGATTTGACAAATTGTGCGGTCGATCATGACGTATATGCAAATTTTATTAAAAATTATAACTGGGACGAATAAAATTTATATGACTTGAAATTCGAAACATAAATACAACTGACAACGGAGAATCGATTGATAATCATAATTTTGTGATCTGACAAATCGTACAGTCAATCATGCCGTACATGCAAATTTTATTTAAAACAATTATAACTTGGCCGAACAAAATCTATATGACTTGAAATTTGGAGCATAAATACAACTGACTACGGAGAATCGATTGATAATCACAATTTTGTGATCTGACAAATTGTTCGATCGATCATGACGTATATGCAATTTTTTTTAAACAATTATAACTTGGCCAAATGAAATCTACATGACTTGAAATTCGGAACAGATAGAACTTGTAACGGAGAATCGATTGGTAGCAATCATTTTTTGATTTGACATTTGTGCGGTCGAGGTAACTGGGATTTACAGTTACAAGCTTATACGTAAAGCACAGCCAAAAATGGGTGCTAAGTTTGCTGGTCTTTTAACGAACATATATACAACTGACAATGGAGAATCGATTGATAATCACAATTTTGTGATCTGACAAATTGTTCGATCGATCATGACGTATATGCAATTTTTTTTTAAACAATTATAACTTGGCCAAATGAAATCTACATGACTTGAAATTCGGAACAGATAGAACTTGTAACGGAGAATCGATTGGTAGCAATCATTTTTTGATTTGACCTTTGTGCGGTCGAGGTAACTGGGATTTACAGTTACAAGCTTATACGTAAAGCACAGCCAAAAATGGGTGCTAAGTTTGCTGGTCTTTTAACGAAAATATATACAACTGACAATGGAGAATCGATTGATAATCACAATTTTGTGATCTGACAAATTGTGCGGTCGATGATGACGTATATGCAAATTTTATTTAAAACAATTATATTGCCTATATAACTTGTACAAAATTGTTGCGTGAATGATTATTCCTTGCGGGTTATACACAGCTAAAGATAAATTCTATCAGGGTGAAAATAGATGAGTAGTAAAGTAACCAGTCGTTTTTTGAGAAAATATCACGTGTGGAGAAACACATGACGCAACTAAATAATAATTGGTTACATAACCGCTGAAAACTTTTTTTTTTAATTTTTCCCGCTCGCAAGTTTATTTTTTATTTCTTCCTGGCGGAGAGCGGTTACGCCCTTAATTTCAGCCTGGAAGACTTTAGCTTTAGACTTTTTTTTCAGTCCCACATCATCTTTGTGCAAACCACTAACCAAGTCAAAGTTCCCATTTTTAATATCATGATCCAGAACTCCTGTCGTTTAAAGCACAGGAAGTTTGGCTCCTTTGTTATTTTATTGGTTCTGAATTCAGTTTCTCACAACATGCTTGCAAATCTATAAACAAATAAATATTTTTATGTTATTCTATATGTTTTTAATTCAGTTTTTCGTAATATGTTTGCAAATCAATAACAAATTTTCTTGTGAAGTATTGACGTTTCCACCCTCCAATAACATGCGCAAAGCGGCGGAGCTTTGCCTCTTAAATCAGCGGTTTCAAGCTAATTGAGGCTTGAAATATGTTTTATAAAATATGCCACACGCATTTTAGGGCTTTTTTTAAAGTCAAAGTTTATTTCTAAAAAACTATCGTGTAAACGTCAGAAGGTTGCGAACCAATTACCAATTTTTATTGTTTTTAAAAAAAATTTAGTTTACAAAAAATTTTTTGATAAAACTATGGTATAATTATTTACGAAATTTCAAATTAGTAAAAAAAAAATAAAGCCGAGCTCTGAATTTCCATAGAACCGGTGTTCCACTCCAGGAAACATCGATCACTACTGTAAAAATAGAATTACATTTAAAAAAAATTATTTATTTTTCTAAAAAAATTTATTTGTTAAGCTAGTAATTTTTAAGTTTGTTGCTTTGTTTTTGATTACATTGTTTTTAAAACATTAAATTTTATTTCATAATAGCATCAATAGACACTAAAACACAATTCTTAGAAAATAATTATAGAATAAGCGATAGCAGACTAACAAACTATTTTGTACAACCTGAAGCAAAGATAAAAGTTTCGCCAAAAGACACAAAACACAATATACAGAAGCACACGTGAGACCCTTTTTCAGAGATAATAACATTCACAAATTAAATTTGCATATATCTCGCCGTCGCCAGTAAATGAAATAGAGCTTGCTTAAACGGCTTTAGGAAAAATTTTTGTATTGGGCATTCTAACATCAGGAAGCGTTGGTTTTTACTGCAATTCATTTAATGTTAATTTTAAATCTAATTTTCGTGTATAGCATTTAGAAATTTGATCGAATAAATTTACAAAAAAGACTAGAAACTTAACGAAATCAATAATAAAGATATAATCATAAGCGGGACCATAGGTTCGACCCGCCGCCAAATATGTAAAAAGTCTTGGAATTCAAGTTCTTTTCTTAGATTTTGCAATAAATGATGTAACCCACTTAAAGCTTTTGTAAAATTCCCGTCTGAACAAAATGGAGTCTATAAAAATAACTGTGGATTAAACAATGATAAATGAATATTTTGGCAAGACTGCAAAGTATACAAGACTATTAGGTCGAATTGCAGATATACTATCAACAAAGTTATAAAAATATGGATTTAAACACTATTACATTGTCACTTAAATAACTTTTTGCAAAATAAAAACAGAAAAATCGAGAAGAATAAACGGAGCGTAAGCAAAAACAAACTTCGTATTCGAATCAGAAAATAAAAAAATAGCGAATTTTCGGCAAAATAATACCGAGTTACTTTCTGTAAAAATTATGAAAAAATTAAAATATATCCTAAATTAAATAAACTTTACAGATAGGTAAATTGCACTTGAACTGTGCAATTGACAAATTATACCATAAACTACATGAACTACGTGGCAGCTAACGTAATGGCTTAACATCATTTTTACTCTTAATCATCTGGTCGATTTTGTTTTATAAAATCAATTAGCAAATTTGCATACTAAAAAGATTTCAAGGCATTACGACAGTTTCCACATAGAGGAAGGACTACGTGGTTATGAAATATGTTAATTTTACAATTCCAGAATATTCTACGTTATTTTTTTTAATATGAACAGTAAAAAAGGCTGGTGTTTTGTTGTTTTTTTCACAATATTGCTCCGCTTCTTCTCCTACTATACTTACTACAATAATGTTTCAAACCACTAGCGTTAGACGACACAGACGGAGGAAACAAAAAAAGCGCTGAACCGTAATAAGCCGAGAGAACAATTTAGAAACGGACCGAATTGCGGGAGCAGTTCACAAAAAAAGCTTTCGAGTCTTTCCGAAAAATATCTGGTCCCCATCTTAGTACGGCAGTCTGTGTGTAGAATATTTTAGCGTCCGTATCAGTACACTGATAAGTATTCATATCAGTGTGTACGTACACAGCTGCGAAACGGGGGAGCGATTGCGTGGAATGTATACAAGCAACATCAGTTTCCTGTGGGGAAATGTGGTGGTCTTTCAGCGTATTCAATAAACCACTTCGTACACGGTGGCCTTCTTGTCTCCGGATCCAGTCACTACGTATTTATTGTCCGTGGAAATATCGCAGCTTAAAACGGAAGAAGACTCTCGAGCCTAAAAACAGAATAAATTTTACTATTATTTAGTCCAGCTTTGTTAACAGTTCCTAAAACTATCTTAGAGTCACAATTAGCATGACGGGACTCTGACTCATTTTGTTTAGCTTATTTGTGTGCTGAGAGATAAAAAGAGTCACAGTTACGAACGAGCATTTTATGACTCTTTTGACTTATTGTGCCAGAGTAACGATCTTTGATTTGAATGATCTAGCTCAGAACAGTAGACAAATCATTTGTTTATAGCTGTGCTTGCGCCCATTTGGAAATTTCACAAAAGTAATGCTCACTTTTAAACAGTTAACAACGCAAAGTGGACTCATTAGCGACGTGAAAAGAACGATTGTGAACGCATTTTGACTCATGATAAATAAGTGGTTAATAATAGCCAACGCATTTTCAAGACTGGAACATTCACAATCTAACTTTATTTTGTATCCTGCTTGACCAATACCAACATATATGCAAACGCATTTTTCAGGCCGCTAATATCTTAAAGAAATTTTAACGTCAATGTAGTGGGAAAATACTTAATAGTTGCGAACGCAATTTACATGTTTTTGTGGATTGGAAAATTGAAGGATAGGTGCTAATCTACCTTAAATTTTTTTTATCTTACTTGAAAACTGTCGATAAATGCGAACGCATTATCCACGCTAGTAATGTTTAAAATAATTTATCAACGCACTTGGAAAATGCTAGCACCGTAGGGCGTCCTCCAGGCGTTGAGCAAGTTGTCCTTCCCAGTGGACACGAACCATTTACCGCAGTGGGCGAATTTGAGCGAGAGGACGCAGCTCTCGTGCAAATGCAGCTGGTATTTGTCCGTCTTGTTGCAGTTAAGCACCTCCACATTGCTATTCTCCATACTAAAATACCAACAAAAAAAAATTCATTAATTATCATCACCCGACTGATAGACAATGTGTTTTGTTTTTAATCTTTTTATGTAAAATAAGAGTTGCCGTTCACAAATAACGAAGAAATTCACTTGTTATCTGGGATTATTCCGTGAGTGTGAAGAGTTTATATCCGTGTGACAAAACAGTGGGTGCAGCGAAACTCGAGCGTTACAGTTGCGCACAACTACTCATCTCATATAAAGCAGGGTACCCTTTTTTTTAACAAATAGTTCATAAAATTTTAAATATACCTTGGTTCATATTGGAAAAAATATCGTTTCGGTTTTAGAAAAATTTTAAAATTTGGAGGGCGGTTCCGCCTAGTAAATGAACTCGGGAGGGGAAAGGGGGTGGTGAAAAAAAACATATAAAGCCAAATTTACATGACAAAATAGTGAATTGGTCCGTCTGGTTACAGTTACGCACGTATTCATTTTTTTAAATCGATTAAATATCAATTATTAGTTATTCTTGTTATTATGAACGGACCGAAATATCGATTATTACTACCAAAATTAACGTGATCTATTTTTTTGCGCTCATTATTTCGGCGTCTACTTTTTACTAATAGAAAAAGGAAATAATGTTGTTATGTTACGAATGTAAAATTAAAACTCCGCCTAACATTTTTCTTTATTTTTCGGAGCGGAGGTAACTATTGATTGGATATAAATCTTTGAATAGCTAATCAATTGCTTGTCTTGGTTTAAAATATTAAATTACAGTTTGCAATTATTAAAACATAACGGACATAAATGCATTTAACCTTGTAATTAAATATTTTACTTGGGTACGTATTTGCTAAATAAATTTTCGCTACATACAAATGTCCAAATAATGTTCCAATGCACATTTTTCGTGTATTTTCAATTTTTTTTAAAAACCACAATCTTTTTAAAGCGATTGTAATAAAAACAGATATTAAGAATACTATCATAATAATACAAAATAAAAAATCGCTTACCCAACGGCTATCAAATCATCAGTAGGACAACAACCGAGTGAAAAAATTTGACTAGCGAAATCGTGCCGTTGTAACTCCTTGTTCTAAAAAAAATACAAAAAACTTATTCATTTCAAAAGAAAATTATTTTTTGGTAGTTAGATAAAATTATTTTAAATTTTCTTGGAACATTTGGTATAAGTTATTGTTTTAAGCAAAATAATAAATAAAAAATATATTGTAAATTATAAATTTTATTAATGGATTTTACTTCTCTGAGGTCCCAACAGCGCACAGTATTGTCCAATCCTCCGGTCCACAACTTCGTTCCGTCTCTGGATATATCTATACAGGACGCCCCGTCATTGTGAGCTGCCAACGTTTTTATCTGCAAACAAGTTTTATTTTTATTTATTTATTTCGCATAAAGGATAATACGCAAGGCCGATATTATTCGGCGCTCAATACGCAACCAATTATTACTAAAAGATATCGGCTATTACAAGCAGCAAAAACTTTACTGTTAATTTTAAAAGTTACATAAAATAAAATGAACTTGCCTGGCTCTATTACTGCCTTAAGACCACGATCTAGTTATTGAGTTAACAAAAAATTAAAGAAAACTTTGTGATTTTATAAAATTTACCAAAGTAAAAGCAAACCACATCGTAAGCGGTCTAGTTTATTCACAAAACCAATAATCCACCCAACTTTACAATATAATGACGTAACAAACAATTTTTAGCCCTTCTAGCCTCACTTCAATTTTCACGTTTTGTGAATTTTGATGATTCATACTAGCGTTGTAAAAAATAATGATTTTCGATTATTTTAAGTTAAAGTAAAAGTAATTTGAAAAATTTTAATTTAAGTAAAGTAAGAGTAAAACTAATTTGTAATTTTTTAAATTAAGTAAAGTAAAAGTAACGGTCAAAATTTTAATTAGACCTATTATTTTAAGTAAAAGTAAAAGTATAATAAAATTAATTTTGAAACGAAGAAAAAACACCGGTTTTCGGAACTCTAGAGGTCCGTTTCAAAGTGTTTTGCCATTTTTATGTATAAATTTTTATTGTAATAAGTTTTTTAGTCTAAATAAATGGTGTTTAGCGTGTTTGCGGCTTAAAAAACCTTCTTCTCTTCTGTTACCCCTTTTACAACAACCGCACAGGAAATCTACTCATAAGTCAAATAACAGTAAAAGGAAAAGTAAGTGAAATTAAAAAGTCGAGTAAAAGTAAAAGTAATCCAAAATCCGTTACTTTTATTAGTTTAAATAAAAGTAATTTTTTACCACACTAATTCATACCTGTGACGCCTAATTTCCGTGTAACCAAATAACCTCATATTTTTCTCTCTAAACAAATATATGAAACAGACGCGTTTAATTCGCCTATATACCATCCGCGATTTCGTATATTATTTTAAAACTAAGGACCTTAAATTATTACACGCTTTAAAACGTCAATAGTTACTTTAGTTTTATTGTGAATATCCCACAAGACGATATGACCATCCGCGCAACAGGAAAAACACGTTTTGCTGTCTGCAGAAATGGCCAGAGCGTAACACGCCTGGGCCTCGCTGTCCAATTCAGCCTTGATCCGCGGCGTTGCCTAAATAATTTAAACTTTTTTAAAAAATTTTACTTAAAAAATAAAGTATAATATAAAGAAAATTAATACAGAAGACTTATTAAAAAGTAAAAATTAAAGCTTATTACCAAAGTTGGCACCTTAAAAATCTTTATAACAAAAAATATTTTTTAGTTTAAACAAATAATCTTATTTACTGCAACACTATTAACTTATAAAAAATAAGGCTAATTCAATTACTGTAAGGTCCCAAATGCTGATGATGGGGGCTTCACCTCCGACGATTAAACTGGTGCCGTCTTTTAGTAGCTTACAGCTTCGAATGTAGTTGTCTTTCTAAATCAATGTTAATCATATTTAGTATTAACAGTGTTAGCTACCAAAAACATTTGAATTAATTAGGAAGTTTACACCGAGTTTTCCAATAGGATTCTTTTTTTTCGATCAAAAACCTTTTATATTTAATAAAAGTAACAATATTTTATTAGATATTTTAATTTTGAAAAAAATTAGACCTGTTAAACTTTGATAACTAATGTAAAAGAAGACTGAAACATTAGGGCTTAATATCATGGAAATAACACAACACGATTTAGAGCAACATTGTGAATATTTTTAAATAATTTTTAACAGGATTAAAAATCACCGTGCGATCTGTAGAAAATAACATCCATAATAAAAAATGTAATAACAGTAAGAGAATTACAAAAACAGTAATATTCTTACC
The DNA here is from genome assembly GCA_030248175.1 of Microlaimidae sp. YZB2_3. Classification (NCBI taxonomy): domain Eukaryota; kingdom Metazoa; phylum Nematoda; class Chromadorea; order Desmodorida; family Microlaimidae; species Microlaimidae sp. YZB2_3. Next base: position 64,028 of record JASAMX010001219.1, on the reverse strand, counting down.
AGGCACTCAAGGTTATGGACGGGGGCTTTGCCACTCGATGTCTGTGTGATATCCCACACTTTAACACAACCCTATAAAATTAATTTATTTGTAAATATTTGTTTATTTATAAAGATTAAAAAGGGTCGGTACGCTGTAACCGGTTATGGCAGTGCTTATTAGGAAATCCAAACGTCCAACGTTATACGTTTGGATTTCCTAATAAGAATTGCCATAACCGGTTACAGCGTTACGTTTAAATTTTTTGTACAGAATAATGTTTCGTTTTAGACTAAGTCCTAAATGTTCATTTAAGCAACTACTTTTTAGCTGAAATTTCACGCTTCGTAAAAAAGATAAATATTATTTTTTTAAAAAATAGATATTAAATCAATCGCCTTCCGCGCGAAAACGGAAGTAAAAAAATAGCCACACTATTCCACCTCGCTGGTGAAACAAAACGTAATTAACAAAATATCGTACTTTTCCACCGGTGTAGACGTGTTTGGCTGGGTTGGAGATGGTGACGGCGCAGACTACCTCCCCATGGGGGAGACTGTGGGCTGTCCGGGCCTGGCGGGGGATCCCGGGACCGATCCAAGCGTCCGGCGGGAACTGAACCGGCTGCATGGGACCGCTCTCCTGCACCAGGTAGGAATACGCCCTGAATGTATTATGTTTTTATTTAGTGATGTTCCCCGGAGCTCGATGCTCCGGAACACGATATAAAAGGATAGGAACACGACTTTTAATTTTTTGTTTTCAGCAACATGCGAACTGAGTACCATCGCTATATTCCTTCTCTCTAAATACCCTTTTTTCAGCACACAAACTATTAGGTACGATATTAAACCATGAGATCAGCGGTGAGGAAACATATGTAGTGAACTGTACAGGTACGGGTCTAAAAACTCTCTGTGGTCTGCTTACTTAAAAACAGTTAAATTTGTTGAAATAATGGAGGTGTGTTATCTTGTGAATATTTGTTTGGTTTTAAAATTAGAATTACAAAAGTACACGTGAATTCGAATAATGACTTTTTTCTTAGTGACTATAAAAGCTGCTTGTTAACAACACAGTTTTCTTGGCAAAATTTTGTCAAAGGAAAAAATCCAAACAAAAATTTCTGCCTTTTTTCCCTCTTACAATCGTGAAGTTTTCGTATTATCGCAGTGAAACCTGTTTTCAATACTAAAAAAAATCAGTTTTAGATACTAAAAACCCGACTTCCTCACCGCGTCAGCCAAAAAAGCAAAAAACTTATTTTTAAATGTTTTAGCTTTGTTTTGTGTTATGCGAATTATAAAAAAAACTACGGATCGTGGGTAAACAGCTCATCATGTACGTATATCCATTATCCAGCACAATATTTACAATAATTATACTGCGACGTGCGGTTTTATAGTAATTATCGTATAGGATGCCAAATATGCTTGCATGTTAAATTACAAGCGGTTTAACTTCGATGTGTTAATAAATAACAAAATTAACTTACGGCTTCCCTCCCTGCGGGAACCCTGGCACTCCACCTAAGCTGGCGAAGCGTGCCTGGGCGTGGGGGTCGTTGAAGGGCATGATTGGGTTCCGACCGTTGAAGGCTGCCAGACTGGCGGGGCTGAGGTTGCCCTGGAGGATGCTGTTGGCCAGTGAGGAGTTCATATCCGCCCCGCTCATCGCCGGCATACCGCCAGCGCCGAATGCCGCCGGGAAAGGCCCTGCAAACAGGCAAAACAATAATAATAAAAGCATTAAAATACAAACAATCATTATTATGGCTAGCGATTTTTTCGGAGCTCCATGCGCGATTTCATACCGCGAGAATGTTTGTTTTTACCATCAAAAGAAACAAGTTCAATACATCATAATAGATAATAAAAATTAAAATTATGTATTAATTTTACCTATTGGAGCTTTTGGAAGTTTAAGCCCACCAGAGGTGGGGGTGGTTGTTCCTGAATTGGTTGGAGTGCCCTTGTTTACCGGTGTACCCTTTCCACTCTGAAAAAAATTAACATTTCACATTTTAACGCATATTTTTGAAACACTCTTTATCTTTAAACACAATTAAATAATTCTAATCGATTTAATTTTATGTATGACCACCATAAATTCGTACAGCTGCAAAAATATCACATTTATTTAGTTCGTCAATTTTAAAAACCGTTTTAGTGTTAGAACCGTCAGTTTTATTGTAGAAATTGTTTAGTAAACTTTCTTTTTCGCATTATACAAAAAAAGTACTTCTTTCTTGATTCCTCCTGGATAAATTCAAAAAAAGCAAGAAAGAAAGAACCAAGAAATTCAAAAAAATGTACTTCTTTCTTGATTCCTCCTGGGGTGCTGCCTTCGCCGAGGGAGCTGGTGTTGGAATGGGGGCTTTCGGTGCGCTCCTTCTTGTGCACCAGGTTGAGACCCTTGGTGTCGTTGGGGACGTTGGTGTGGTTGCTCTGCACCTGACCCGGAGACGCCTTTTCACCGTTCGCCTGGCCCGGGGAGCTGGGATCCTAAATTTTTTTTGACTTTAGATGATTTGCGTATAACCGCTTCATACCGGTTAACTCTTGGAGCAAAAATGTTTTTTAATAATTCATATTGCAAGAAAGAAAGTATCTTGTAACCAAGAACAAACTGGTAGAAATCCTTTATATTTTTTTAACTTAACGAAGGCTACTAATCTGCGAAGTAGAAATATACACAATGATTTTTAAAATACAAACAAAAAAGTCAATTCGATGAAAAAATAAAAAAATAAATTATGCAATTTGGTCTGATTTTTTGCTTATTTTGTTTTAAGATTAAAAAAGATATTGGTAAAACATAAAGAGCAAGTTGGTACAAAATGGCGGTTTTACCTAGGCTTATAAAAGGGTTAAATTCTGGAGTCTTACCATTAACATATCGCTTTTTTTCTGGAGTGGATTTCATTATACAGTTTTTTTTTTTAATTTTGAAAAAAAAACTAGACAAAACCGCTAATTTTGGATAAAAGGTACTTTTTCGCGTTTTTATACATCAAAACTTAAATTTTAGGGTTTTAGAAGTTTTTTTTTAATAACATTTCTTTTTTTTTATTTTTTTGGGAAAGAGTGTTTAATCTCACCGCCTACTCGACCTGTGCCAATGTAATATAAATAAGAATTCGCTCTAAATAAAAAAGTGATTTGCTAAAGCATTCTCCTGTAAATTTGGCTTTAAAAGAATTCCCTTCTATGTCACATAGCACATGCTTGCTTATGCATGATCGGTCACCGATTTTCCCCAAGGTAGCATCCTAACCCTGTCATCTGTGGTTTTGGCCTGGAAGTATAAGCCTCAATTACTTCGACTTGTCCAGCTATAGGCTCACCTCGTTCTGCACATCTACGACGAGATTTTCGTCGGTGGACTTTGCGTCGTCGCTGTCTTGGCTCTCCGTCTTGGGCCGCTTGGCGCTGGGCGGGGAGTGAGATCTGGCGCGATTGTTCGGGCTGATCGAGTTACGACTCTGAAACAACATTATAAAACAGTTTAATTCATGTAATTGATTAATGATTCAAATCGGGATTTAAATTGCTTCATTTGAATTTCAAGCTAAATAATTGCAATCCCGTCCTGATTAATCAAGTAATAGGCTGATTTTATTATTTTTATATTTTTTTTATTTATTAATAAGCCTATTATTAGATGATTGGCTAATTCATAACATTTATTAATAGGCTGTATATAATATGTGATTAGTATTTTATGTGTGAGACATTAAACAACATGTTTTTATTTTCGGGATACGACACCTTAAGGTCCTTGGAAAGGCCACAGGATATGTTTTTATTTTTAATTCACATTATTAACACAAAATAATCTAACAAAATATTTTGCCCAGAAAATGGGTGATTTAGCTTTGTAAACAATAGAGTCGAGATGTAAAAGTATCCTACTAAAAGGATGATTTTTGTATAACAATGTCTTCCTCGTTCTCCAAATAAGCTTAAAAATTTTCTTAAAAACTTTTAAACTGTAATACAAATATTTCTAAAAAAAATTTGAATACAGACCATGCAATATACAATCTAAAATGTATAAAAATTATAAACCAATCATTATTTCGATCGTTAAAAAATATTAAGACGATCTTTTAATATTTAATATGAAAAATTATAAAACAATCATTATTTCGATCGTTAAAAAATATTAAGACGATCTTTTAATATTTAATATGAAATTTTAACACTTTTTTAATATTCTAAGTTTTCATATTTCAAATTCGATTAAAATAAAAACTTTTAAATATTTAGAAAATTTTTAAAAATTTCAAATAAACTAAATGCTATTTTATATGTTTCGCAAAAGTTTTACCTTAAGACTGTTGACAAAAATAATCTTTTATTTTGATTGTGTGGAAATATTTTGTTTCATTATTCTTTATTCTATTTTTGCTGATTTATACACAAATTTGATCATTGATTTGGCTTTAAAATGTAAAGTAAAGTAAAAAATAGTATTTTTGGTTTTGCTTAATAACAGCTACTGAAAACTATGATTTTTACTAATTGAATTAATTTTACTGATTAGGTGCTCGCTTGCTTAAAGTGCATTTCGTTATACTTTAGCGAGTTTCCTGCTTTTTGCAAAATAAAATATTTATTTATTTAGTTATTTTAAAAAGTAAAGTTTGTTTTTACTTTACTTTGTTTTTTACAAATTAAAATAAAAATCTACAAAATCTACAAAATGGTAGTTTTTTATCCTTTTATTTTTAGATTACAATGAAAAATAAACAATTTATCCAGTTTTTGATCACATTTTTTACTGCTTACTTAAAATAGTGTAGATATTGTCATTTTATTTATTAGTTGTTTACAGAGTGTTATCTATTTCAAAAAGTAAACACTAATGTTTATATTGTATTACAAAATAATGAGAAAAAAAAGTTCGCAGACTGTGTATTTTGTTCAAATTTCTTTGGATTTTTTTTTGTAAAAAAAGATTATCATGGGAATGATATTATTCTATCTTAAAATCAGAATATGATTTTTTTCATTAGAATTTAAACTTCCTGGAATATGGTTTATAGTAAAAACGAAAATTGCTCGTGACTTTTTATGTTATTAATATTAAAATAACCCGTTTTATGTAACCATTTTCGCGAATAATCGTTATACAACACGAAACATAACGAATATTTTGCTATTTCTATTTGGGCCGTGCGATCTAGCTTTTGGAAATTTTTATTACATTAGAAATAAATTTCAGTATCGTGCGAAATTGACAGTTAATTTATCATGCATTCCGCGCTTACACAGGATAATATGCTAATTAAGTCTAAAACATATATTTAACATATTCATAAAAAAGCCGACGAAAAACCAATTAACGTATTTCGTAACTCTGTTATCCTTTAGATTGGTAAAGATCAGATTAATTTTGATCCTATATTTTTAACGAAATATAGGAAGTTTTTTGTTTGTGGCTAAAAAAGTTCTATTTTTTTGAAATAAAAATCTTAAAACAAAAATTTTTTTATCTTAATACTACTCTTTGGCTTTATTAAAAGCACGTACTTTTAAAATTAACATTTTGTTTTTCGTAAATGTTTTTGAGTATATGTTATTTTGCCATAAGAATCGCTAACGAGGCATAGGGAATTATTTTATTGTTATTTGGTGCATTTGGCAGGATTAGAGTGTTTGGAGGCCAGACGTTTTGTATCTTAGCGCGCTGATTAAGTGTTGACTGGTTTGTAAAGAGTGTCGGCGCAAAAGAGCAGGGTATAAACCTGCGATTATCCCCCTTCTTATCCTGTCCGTCCTCTGTGATTCCATTCAAAAACCGACCGTTCGGGATTGGCTATTCCTTTTTCTCCCCCATGCCTCCGCGGATTTGGGGATCGCTGCTCCCCGCGCGGCTGGGCTCTTTTTGTATCGTTTTGAAGACGATTGGTATATCGGGAGGGGAAGGACTTGATTGTCGCCCTCGCACAATGGGGCCAATTCGCTGGGAAAACACTTCAGAGCCGACTCGGGCGTGTTCAGATCGCATCACATACACGGCCTCATTAAGGGCCGGGCGAATTGCGGTCGCCCGCCTGGCGCAAATTTCGGTCTGGAAGGAGTATGTATGGGGTGAGGTTCCCAAGAGCCGTTGCCCGGTTGAAAATTGTCAGATTGACGAGATGGAATCTAATCTTCGCCGCGATGTGATAGCCCTCTTTCGCTAAGCAGGCGGCTAATTGGGACGGAATCGATTCCCTCCGCCTTGCCCACGGCGCAGTAGGTCTTTAAAGCACGGCAGCGCTTAATTTGCAAGCCCTGATAAGATTTAATAGCTCTGCTTTTCCCTTTTCTTTGACGAGGAGGCATGAGGTGGGCTTGACCTCCGGGTGGGAGGGAGGGTATGGTGTTAATGGCGAACCGGCTTGCTCGGGCTCGCCCGGTGGCGATATCCCGCTTTCACCGCCCTTCCTCCGGCTTATTAGGCCCGTGAGCCAGGGCCGTGTGTAATTGGAGTGTAAGTGGTTGATTGTTATTAGTGCGTCCAGGCGGACAGTGTCATATAATCTCCAGAGATTAGGATTAGACAGGAAAGGACGGCCATTAAAGGGCTCGGAATCCCCCGCTGAGTAACCTTTGTTGACCGAATCTTGGAGGGTCTAAGGAGACAGATTGAATGACGCTGAATGGACGCGGAACGCCTGCTCTTGGATTCTTGAGCGATTCAAAAAGAAGCGACAGATTTGGTCCCAGGTAACGTATGCGTTCACGCTAACTTGCGTCCGAGACAATAGCAATCTTAGAGGACAAACACTTCACTTACAGAAGATGACCATTGTCGTCGGGAAAATTAGCAGCAGCTGGTCTTTTTATTTAAGTAGCCCGACTTTTTTCTTGACACCGAAATACTAAACTATTGCGAGAGTTTTTATAGGGTCTAAATTAAATGGAATGTTCACTATTTACACTAATATTTACAAGGGTTTGCATTTAAATTTCAAAAACTTTATTTTGTAATCTAACAACTGTTTAAACTTCTAATTTATTTTCAATGTGTTGATTCTTTATCTAATAAAAACCTATAAAAATCTAAATAAACTGGACTGTGATGGCATTTCTCTTTTTACATGGCAATTACTAAGTATAATCGAAATATTGCATCTCCATCTGGGCAGAGGGGCGATGCTGGTTTGTTGGAATTACAAGCAACTTGTGCGGTTATCGCCAAATGAGATCTAAAGTAGTCCCACAGATTAGAAACAATGATCTCCATGAGCAGATAAGGCGGTAACGACGGCTGGAATAGCGGCATGTGTAAAAACTCGATTTCCGCAAATCCCTCGTCCGTCCAAATCAATTACCGTCAGATCCTCGCCCCTATCTCCTGGTCCATCTCATCATCGCCTTAAACAAAGCGGAAACCTAACATTTCATTTTCCTCAGTTGTCAGCCCCTCTCGTCCCGGAAAGAAACATAATCATCCTTTGCGCTTAACTATTCAATTCCTACTGGAAGTAAACGTTTGTCTAGTGTGTCTGTCAGAGGCGCAGCGACAACACGCTCGCATAACGTATTGCATTTGAGATCAAATAGCAGCTGAACCAATGTACGATGCAATTTTGGTGATGAATTATTTTTTGAGTTTGATTTACATGCCGTATTTAGCTTGTCGTCCACTTTTTTTTATGGCAATACAAAAATTTAATAACTATTAATTATATTCTTTGTTAATTTAGCTCATTAAATACAAGAATATAATTTCTATGCTGTATACTGGTAATACAAACTAAATACATGCACCCTATTTATCAGGTTATTTAAAGTCAGTTTAATGCAAAACTGTAAAGAAAAAGAGTGTCAGTATGAAAAAAGTGTCAATTATTAATTATTTTGTCGGAGTGATATGCTCAAAAAACAGCGCCACATTTTGATCAGTCGGTTTGCGTTTGGTTTCGACTTTGACGGCCTTGAAATACCAGCCGAGTTTTTATTCGCATACACACACACACACACAGGGAGATCTGAAGATACTACTTTTGCCTAACCTATCCATCCTGCGATTCAATCGCATCGCTGGAAAAATTACCACCCATCGTCACTTAATTTGCCAATTTTCCCGCGCCTTATTTTTCGCTTGTTTCTTTACAACTTTGCGCGTCCATAAATTTACGTCCAAATTGTCACAAATTGCCAATCACCGTATTTTGTTTAAATTTTCAGATCAGGTATAAAAAAAGAAATAACAAAACTCAGACTTCGCTTGTTAAAAAAAACAGGATGATTATGAAAAACAGGACAAGTCTAAATGTATAGAACTTTACAGTGAGGAAAATGTTTTAGGTAGACAAGACAAAGTGTTTATTCTAAATAAACCAATACAAAATTTGACAACAACATGCGAACCGATTACGTTCGCCACATCAACCCGAAAACATGGTTGAGAATTTTTCCACTTATGATTATCATAATAAATTAAATATCAAATTCATTAAATTTTAGCTAGTGTGACATTCAGAAATACGAAGCCAAATAAATAAATTTTTGACGAAAAGTATGCAAAACAATCGTATTTCTAAAACATTAATACAACGAAAGTTTTTACACTAGCAAATTAATTTTTTATTAATATAATGTTTTTCTTCAAAATTTTGTTTGTTTTAAATTTACTACATGTTTTTCTGCTTCCAAATTATCTTAATTGTTATTCCAAAAATGAGGTTAACAATCTAACTTGATTTTCAAATATTTTTGAAGAAAAAAAAAATTTAAAAATACAACAACAATTTACTTGCATTTTCTTATACATAATTTTGTGAACTGTTTTAAAATTTCAGTTTTTCGTTGTAAAATTTGCATAGTAATTGTGTTAAAACCGGGAGTCATTATTTAGATTTTTTGTAATGTCCTTCTTTAAGAACTGAAATTTTACAGGAATAAAATGATGTGATTCAAAGTCACCGCCCAACAATAAAAACTTGATCAATGGCCGAAAAGGATAATTACGCGTCGGAAATGAAATTCTTCATGTTGCAAATTGCACCGTTCAAGGTCAAACCGGTGGTGCATTTTAATTTATACATGGTTAAGTACTGGGTTTGGTTTAATGAGCACAGTTTCCAACTATTTTTATTTGATATTTTAAAAAAAAATATGAAGGCTAAAATAGTAAAAAACATAAAAAGATTTGTATATACGTCTGACACTGGTAATTTTTAAAAAAAAATATGGAAGTCAAACTGCCTTTTGTTAATTATTTACCAACATAAAACTATAAAAAGAAGTTAAATATACACTAAAACTATTACTTCTGATTGTAACAAAATAACATAATATTTTAAAAATTATAATAAAAAATTTTCCCTTCGTTTTAGGTTTTTCTCATTCTTAGTATTCACATCGATTTCATACATCAGTGCACAAAATGGACGTTTAAAAACAACCTACTCAAAATTCTAGGATGTGTTCAACTGTGTTCACTAAGCAGACCCGACTAAAACAACTATGGTCAGTCATATGCTATTCGGATGTTTGATTAACGCTGCTGGTTACCGCAGTTAAAATCTTTATTAAATTACTCACTTTAGCAGAAACAAGTTCAAGAACACGCCGTCATTAAATGAAAATTTTGCTTTTTATGAAAACTAGGTTTGTTCATAAAGTTTATTCGTGTTATAATTTGAACTCATGAATTCAAATTCGTTGGATTAAAAAAAAAACAAAATAGTTAATTTGTAATTAATAATGCCAAGAATGCGTACCGGTAATCGCTCGTCATTGGCCGATGCCGTGGACCCTGCCGGTTTGTGGTCGTCCGGCTTAATCCCCGGCGGGAACGGCGGGACCCCGAACCCCGGCGGCATCCCCGGCAGCTGGAGACCCGCCGGCAGTCCGGCTGCCCCGGCCGCGTTGAGGAGACCCGCCGCGGCGGCGCTGGTGGGCGGGGTCATACCCGGCGGCATGGCGCTGGTCGGGATACCCGGGTGCTGGGGGTTGAACCCGGAGGACAACCCGGCCATACCCGGCACTCCGGCTGCCGCAGCGTGGGCCGCCAACTGCTGAGCGTGCATCTGCTGCTGAAATAATAATTAAATCATATTATTATTATTATAACTATATCAATTAATCATTTTAATAATAATTATATGCTCAATTTTCAGCTTTATCCTCGGCCTCTACGTGTGCATCTGCGGCTAAAATAACAATATTAAACTATATTATTATTATTATATATGATGTAGGGTAACTGACTTAAATTCGGCCAACTTTAACCTTGGCCCCGGCTGTTATTTTTTGCTAAGCGTAGCTATGAAATGAACTGCGTTTGGTCAAATAGATGACGTGACAATCTATCCACCATACGCAGTTCACATTATTTTACACATGGCAAAAATAATAGCCGGTGGCCGAAATTAAGGCCTGGCCGACTTTAAGTCAGTTATCCCAGGTATTAAACCACTAATTATGCTCAGTTTTCAGCTTATCCTCTGCTCCTGCGTCAAAACGCGTGATATCTTTAGAGTGGACATTACTACTTGACATATTTACTAACTAAGCAAATGCAACTAATTCTAAATATGTAATGTAAGACGACAAGATAAAAAATTAAAAGTACATGTCAACGCAATAAACATATATTAAGTAATCATTGTCGTTGTTATTGTAATCGTTTTTAAGTTTATCCTTGGAACCTCCCGCAACGAAAATTTTATAAAATTGATACAACAAAGAATTTAATAAGGTTATAATTTGTTAACGAGTGCCAAGCAATAGAAAGCAGCATTGTCGGTTACAGTAAGTTACAAAATTTAATATAATTCGTTCCGGGAGTTCACAAGAATAACTTGGCTGGCTGGAATCGTCTATAATATGCAAAGTTTTGATCAAAAACAAGGTTTTTATTAGGAATCCACAATGCAGCAATTACAAGATGTTGCTTGAGGCAATTTTATTGCTCAACAAACGGGAAGAGTTAAAGTAAAAATTATCCAGGTGATTCGCAATAATTAGTTTGGCTCAAATTATACAATTAGCTTTAGTAAAGTTACGAGGTTTATTAAAATTAATGAGTTAAACTGGGTATGCAAATAACTTAGGGATCACCAGTAAAAAACCACCACTATTCAAATAAATTTTGTGTTATTTTTAGGAACTCTAATGTTCCCACTGAAAAAAACACATTACAAAAAATGTTTAAGGTGTTAACCATTTTGTTACTAATTTACGCCAGTAGATCGATTTCTTATTAGTCTTATTTCTATTTTTGTTGGAAACCCCTTGTTTTCACCATCATTCCTTGCCGACGCAAGTCGATTCCTTGGTTTCGAAATCCGTGTTTGGCCCGGTGTGTGTTAAAATTCATATATTGCCGGCGTTGTGTGCACTCTCGCTTAGTTATGGGTAGTGGATTTTTTTTGGAAAAAGTCAACAAGAGCTCCGGGGATTGAAATGTTTACCCCCGACCATTGAATCGGAGCGGTGAAGTGGTTGGAAAATGAGGGCTTAATATTGACCCGCAAGACACTGTGCAAACATTCAGGACAAAAGCCTTAAACAAACCTATTTTTCCTCGCGTTTTGTTAGATTAGCAAACACGTAGAAGACCCAAGGAATGGCGCCCCCCCCCCCCAACTCCGCGCAGCTCCCATTGTGTACACAACAATGACGGGGGAGGGACTCGCGGGATTTAGCTTTTTCCCTCCGCTTGTAACTTATTAGTTTCAAATGTTTGCTTGTTTTGTTATATCAGATTAGTCACAAGTTGGCAAGTAACTAAATAAGCATTCTTGCATTACACTTGATTGATAGACAAAAACATTTAACAAAACAATCAAAAGGAGAATTTTATAACATAATAATCATTTTTGTCTCTATTGATATTTCTATTATTGCAATTGGTTGTGTATATGTGTATACTGATTTAATAAGTGTATAAATGTATAATGTTTTAATATTTTTTATTAAAATTGATTTTTAAATTGTTTTATTTATAGTTTTCTACAATTATAATTCTTTGACAAACTGTATTTTAGTTACGTTTTTAGAAGTCGCTCATTTTATTTTTACAAAGTTCTTAAAAATAAAAAAATTATGATTAAATAGCTTTTATGTATTAGCTTTTATGATTTAAAATCTTAATATTTCTTATTTGTGAAAAAAAAACAATTTACGATTTTTGCTTGGTGTAATCTTGATATCACAACAGTACAGTAGCTGCTTCTTAAAAGCTCAGTCGCACTGTGCTGCAACACTGCAGGCGGCGGACAACCACTTTGCCGCCAAAAGAAGATTACATAAATACTCAGCCTCCAAGAATGTACCACTTCACCTTTTACGTGATCTTGTACCTCACTTTCCCAGAAAAGTAAATGTTTGGATTGGGTCGCCGCATTCTAATGCAACGTTACGCAAAATCACACTGGAATTTCGCGTTGTGGTTAAAAATAAACAATCACAGACATCCAAATTTTAATTATGATAATACATTCAATCGATAATAAACCTACAGTAATTGAAATAAATTAAATTGAAAAATTGAATTTTATCAATGTGTATTAAAACTGTTACTTGATTTTTCTTTCTTATTTTGTTAGCAGTTTTTTTATTTATTTTTTCTTGTTTTTAATAGGGAGTAAATTTGCTGTGTATATTATCTTTACTCGCCTAACTTGTCACTCATGTTGTTTTTTTGCTTTAAAAGTACATAATTTGGTTTACATTGGCTTGTTATAGTTTTCTTGAGTTGACAAATAAAATACTTTTGTTTGTTTGTTTGAATTAAAATAAATTGTATGCGTCCTGGTTAAAATCTCGCGTATTCATTCGTGCGTTTTTCTTATTTTAGTTGCCTTTGAATAACAAATAAGTTATCAAACAAAATTATTACTTATTAGAATTTTCCTAAAAAATCCTTAAAACTCTTTCTGGTATTTGATTTTTATATATTTAGAACTCACGTTGCAAAGAACTGCATCTCCCAACAATTTGAATGCAATTTTTGTTGTGATTCGTGTGTTTAATCGTTTTTGTCTGTCATAATTATTTATACTCACTCCTTTTCAACGCGCCATGTGCATTAACATTTCCGATTTCTACAATTTCATAATCAGTCCCGAAAATTTCCCCGCAACCGGTTTAAAAGCAGCGCAAGAAACACCGTCCCGAAAACCGACAGTTGCGGCAGAAAAGGCGACAGTTCCCAGCAGACAAGACAGCCGGCTAACAGAAGGAGAAGGTCCGATATTGGCCCGAAACAGGAGAATGGGCCGGTTCATGGATGGGTAATACAGAAAGCATCTGTTGTAACTGTAGCTCTGTGCAAACAAAACATTCTGTGGCGTGGAGCGGCCGGGCGTGGGGGCTTGGGGCGGCCGGCCGTGGCGTATTGACTCGCCCCGGGGCTCCTGGACAAACAAAACGAGTACCCGCTAACAATGATCTCAATATACGCCTCACGCAACCCAACAGAATATAATCCATCTGCAATCAAATCTATACGCATATCCCAACCCGTGCGTGTTTGTTCATTCTGTTTGCTTTTCCATATATTTCTTCTTAACCACATATTCAGAGATGTATTGTATTATTATACGTCCTTTTGATGTTCGGAACCTGCTGGGATTGTCTTTCTAGATAAACAAAACGACGTAGTCTGAACAATCATTGTGTAACTGTTTGGATACCGAAATCCTATATCCACCTTGATGTAAAATAAATCGAAGACAGATGACACAATGCCTTGCTTATCAGTTTATCTCACTATAAAGTTTTCACGGTTATCTATTGTTGCGTTTTTAGTTTATTAAACATATTAGAAACAGAAGATTTTTAATGCTAACTAAATTTTTTAAAATATTTTAGAAGTACAAACTGTGATTTAGTTAGTTAAAATAGCTATAAACACCAAGATAAGTAATTTGAAGAAATACATTTAAGTGCGCGTGTTCAAAGCTACACACAAAAAATTGATAGGACAAAAAAGCTGCAATATAAACGACCAATTACCGTGTTGAGAATATTTTGTCACACGGCGTTTTTTATCCCATATTTTTTGCGTTTTAGATGTCAAGTTTGTTGCGCGTTGGCAAATAAAGAGAACAATGTTACAAGCGTATATTTGAGTTTTTGTGAAAATTAAGAAATGAGTTGTGAGTTGGCAAATAGAGAGCAAATGGGAACTTTGGCCCAGGCCGGGGCGGCCCGGCGTCAAACAATACCGACGGGAGCCGGTTTGTTTCTGAGTAAACACGGCACACTTAATGGCAATATAAACAGTGGGTAAACACTTTGCGACGATACATGACAAAACCCCTGCGAGCGTCAAAGCTTTATTTGCTCAGTTATTTGCTGTTATAAAAGCCCCAATCTTCACAACCACACACCGCCTCCCTGCACCAGATTTTAAATACCTACATATATATAATATATATATGTTTTGTCTTTTCTTAATTAAAAAAAAATTTTAAAAAAAACTTATTGCACGATGATACCAATCTGTTTTTTAAATTAGTTATTACAACTTTTTTGTCAATATCTAACTATTTCTATTTTCAAAAACATAATAATCGATAAATGTGTAATGAATACGCGGCAGTGGTGACGCAGTAATGGTTTAAGTTTATTAAGAAAACAAAATGTTTTTCCCTTGCAATGTTTAATTTTTTTTCTTGCAATTTGAAACGCTGTTATCGGTTTCTGTCAAAATGTCATTACGTACACTAGTACATTTCAGTTTTTGATGTTTAAAAAATACGCGTGCAATTTTTTTAGCTAAAATTTCTAAATTAAAATTATAGAACTCATCACATCACAAAGAGATCAGCAGGTCGACTAAAAAAATCACGTGCCTTTCAAACAAACATGACGTGTGAAATCACTTTTCGTGTCGAATGCATTGCGTGTGAATCTTAGCTTTTATTTGCTCAACCTAAACAAGATTTGAAAACAATGTTGTAATTAATTGCAATCAAATAAAGTTCTTAATTTTTAATGTCACATTTTGTGTTCTTTCTTTGCAAGTGTTTTTGCTATTGGAATAGATATACCTATAACTAATCAGTTGTAAATATAATATTTCTATTTATATCTGTTATGTGCAAATATGTTATCAAATGTTTTATGTAAATATTTTATATTCGCGTCGAATATTTAACCCTTTCTGCCGGCAGAACAGAAAACAAAAACCAAACAAATGGAAACAAAACAATGTTTTTGATCAAAAATTTGCATAATTACTATATTCTACCGCCAGTACGGTTGCATCTCCAGTCGAGGAAAAGGCTTCTTCACGCAAAAACGATGAAAAATGATGAATAATGAAGTGCTAAAGTCCCCGCAAAAATATTAATCTAGTACAGGATTAGAATAACAATATAAATAGCAACATTTAAGGGCTAATAAATTTAGCTAGAACAGTAAAGCGCAGACTTACCCCGATGATTTGGTTCAGTTCTGCCATCGTCACTTGTTTTGCGCGCTCAACGGCTGCCCCCACTTGTTGCTGGTGCTAAACACAAACATTTTCAGCAAACAAAAATCACACCCTCTATACTCTAAATTAAGCTTTCTGAAAACATGTTTTATTTATTTTATGTTTATATTACTGCAATCAGGCTATTTTTAATAATGTAAAAATACAAAAATAAATCTAAAACCACTACTCTACAATAACAATTAGCGCCTGTTTTTTAAACTTGTAACTAAAAACGATTGTAAAAATTGTAAGTGTAAAAATGATTTTTTTCACTTTAAATCCACAAGCGTTATATAAGATCAATTACGACAATTATATCATAAAACTAGTTTTGAACCGCAAAATTAAACTTACATCTTGCGACAAGAACGGTATGACTTGGGTTAATATCGCATTTAACCGTTTGGCAATTTCAGTCTAAAATTTTTAATATTATTATTATTAAATTAATTGCACAATAATAGAAATAATATAATATACAATTCAAATAATATAACATTTGCTGTTTTTACAAATGCAATAATTGCTATGTTAATAATTTTAATGTTGTTCTATTCACTGTCTAATGTCTTTAATGGCCCTCTTCAAGGTATTCGAATTAAATTATATTGTTGTTCGCTTGTTTGTTTATATAAAATTTTTCTAGCAGCATTATCCTCTACTCATTACAATCAACGACAAATATCGTGGATTATTTATTTCTTCTACCATTTATCCAGATTTTTTAAAATACTAAATATTAGAAGGGAAAGTAAAATTAACACATAAATCTAAGTTAAATCAACTCCAATTACTTTTCATCTAAATTAACTCATACTTTTTTTTATAAAATTAAACAACTTATTAGACTCAACCGAGGATTTTTTTCCTCTAAAAATCATTTTTTTATAAGAGCGGGTAGGGGAGTGATTGTCGGGCACTTAACACTCCGCTGCCAAGTGCAAACCCCTCTTTTGAAAGAAAAAAAATCTCCAATGGACAAACTGGGCACTTGAGGCGCGGCTCCATTTAAGGTGAGTGGGCACTTCTCGCTTAGGCAACAAAAATCTCCAGTCGTCATTCCCCGTCCACTTAAGGGAAAACTCCCCTATTATCCCCCTGAAGAACGTCAATTTCTTGTAGACAGAGATAGCTTATAAAAAAATGGTCGCGGAGAAAAACGGCTATTGGAAGGGCTGAAAACACTGCGGAGATACTATCTAAGGGCTCTAGTGCTTTTTCACTCGAGTGCTTCTTATCTACTTTTCCTACCGGGCCGGCCTGGAGTTTTATTTAACTACTACTTTTGCAAACCTTTTTTTTTAATTGATCGAATATCACATTTAATAGTCACATCAATTTTTATCCTCCACTGCACATTACTTAAAATTGTGTTCGTCAACACCTCTCTCTACTATCCTTTTCTTATTGCCCCCTTAACTTTTCTTTCTCGCTTAATGCCCACCGGAGCCTGTCATGTCCATTTGATTACCGATAAAAACCGATTATTCGCCTAAAACATACCAATTAAAGTCTGAACACCTCTCAAGTCACTCAAAAAAAGCGGAAACAAACTTCCATAAGGGAAGAAAAACTGTTGTCAATACTCCACCTGTATAAAATATACTGATTAACGTCTGAACACCTGTCCGATCACTCAAAATAAGTACACATAAACTTCCGTGAAAAACGGATACTAGCCAGCCGTGTAAAACAAACCGATTCACGTAAACCTCTCTCTGTTCACTCAATATAAGAACCTAGAAATAAACTGAAGAAAAGCTGCCCTTGTTCCCCTCCCTTGTAGTAGATCCGTCGTCTCATGGGATTCCTCGGCAATTTCCATCGGGATTAGCATATAGGGGGATTCTGGCCGAGAGTGAGTGGCTCCCGCCGGGAGGTGAGGAAGCGGCACTTCCGCTCCTTCTCCTCCGCGGCCCTGAGTGAAATCGAAAATCCCCGTCGATAGCCCTCCGCCCTACACTCCGAGCAGCCCAGCCGGGAATCCCACTTAAGACGATTAGACGAGAAGCGCCAAGTCCGACCCGGATTATCCAACGGATTTGGATTTTTAACGAAGACCCATAGCTTTCCCGATACATCCGAAAAGCCTACTTTCATCCCTTTTTTACCATTACACCGACGGTTTTTAAGTGCTGCAAGGCGATAATACGACGGATTTTCCTCACTATTTAAGTGAAACTTTAAATAATTTGGCTTCTTTGCGAAAAAAAGTTGATAAAAAAAATTCGTTAATCGTCCATAAATACGTAAAACCATTTCGTAAATTTCCCAAATGCCGATTTAATTCCGAATTTTATTCCTCCCCCACCTTCCGGAGCTCCGCCCTACTTTTGTGGTAACTTATCAAATGCCTAAAAAGTAAGGTCATATAAATATTTCAGAAAAAATTTTGTAAATAATTTTTTTTACACAATAGACAACTTAAAATCTTTTTCAAACTTAAAAAAACTTTATTTACTCATCCAAAACCCGTAGTTCTCTTCCTTTAAAATGGTCAGAGCTCCGGAGCATAATATTTTGATGTACACAAAATCGCTTCACTACTATCGATTACTTGCAAAGGCGCAGTGATAAACCGGGGGAGGGCGTTGAACCAGGCCGGGATCTATTCCCCGTTCGGGAGCTTATTCGGGCGGGCGCTTAACCGGACTACCTTGATGTTTGAATAAAGTTAATCAGGCAGAAACCCCCCGGCCGCCTCAGTCATCCAGAGGCCGGGGGGAACGATCCAGCCAACCAGCCCAGCCACCGCCGCCTTGTCAGCGGCGAATATAAATTTATTATTATGCCCCGGCTTCCCTGTCACATTTACCAATGTGTAATTTATATTATTGCACATGAAAACTCGACAATCCCGACGCAAATTATCCCACACCGGTTCAATACCTTTCTTGACACAATTTATTAATTATCCCGGACCCGCATGGATCATTTAATATTAACATCCTGGGACTAATTGCCTTCATTTCGGACTATATTGCCTTTTCATTAATCTAGCTGTAAAAAACAAAAGGAGTTTTAATTTAAAGCCAGTCGTTTATTGTTTTAGTCATTCAAACGTGAAGAACGTTTATTGTCATGGTATTCATGTGATATTAAATTATTTGCTAAAAGGAAGCGCTCAATACAATGTATTTTAATTACTAGACACTTGAAAAAATATTTGTATTATAATATTTCACGTTCTACTCATTCAACCCTGCAGAATTGTGTTGCGCAGATTTTAACAAACCTTTAAATTTATTTCTAAACAAACAATCAGTCACATACTTAGTGTTTTTGAACGTTCTTTAACGACAATTTGTGAAGTGTGAACCAAACACGAATACAACATGAAAATATCAAAAAATTATATGAAAACAGTTGTTTTTATTTTTGCGAGCTGCAAAGCTTCTTCCATTGTTTTGTTGGAATAAATAAAAGAATAACACATCTGTGATCGATAATGAACAACATGTTTTTTACAGCAGGTAGATGTTACCTTTTATTCTTTATTACTCCTTTAGAAATGTGACTAAACACTGCTTATTTTTTTCACACTCATCTAATTCGATATTTAGCCGACAGATAGTTTTAGCAAATAACAATATCACTAACATAAATCTCAGGTTAGCTATCTATTTTTAAACAGTGTTTCTGTATGAATTGTTATCTTGTTGTTTGCACTCAATTTTCGATGATTAAACATCGTACACAGGCCAGTATTTAATCCCTATCGGTTCATATATGTAAACGCTTATTTAAAAAATATCAGCTTTAGTGATATATCTCATTTTATTTTACTTATAAAGTGGTGTGAATTAAGAATTTAGGCATCTTGAATAAAATACACCATACCAATTGAAAGTTTTGTTTTATGTATGCGTGCGCGGATAAGTAAAAAGAAAAAAAACATTGGCACTTACTTGTTTATGCATTTCCACATTCAGCCCGTATGACATCTCGTAATACTAAAATAGAAAAAAGGAATTAATAAAATGGTGAATAAAGTGGACTTAAAGCTTTCATCATTCATCGCTTTACCCGATATTACCCGTCTTCTGTTTGTCAGCTTAAGCCGATATTAAGCAGCATGAAATATGTGGGATCCGATTTTATAAAGGAACCCTCTAACTCTTCTTTTACGCCCCCGAATGATTATTTTCTTAACATATTAGCTGTAATGAGGCTGTCAAATGGTCTAATCGTGACAAAATTTAAATTGTTAGTAAAATTGTATGTATTTAAGATGGAGTGGGTGTCACGTAAACATAAATTAAAGCACTTCGAATTATGTTGATTCAACATTTCGAAAATTGTTAGCCGTTGAGTGAAAAGCTTTTTATTTATAATATTTTGTAAGTTATTTTAAGTGTGTTACTGTTTTCCTCCCAAAGGATACAATTGTGTGCAGTGGCTAATACCCTATCACTAACAGCTGTCATTGTACACATAAAACGTGGTTACCAGGTGGGTATGTAGTTGGTTTAGCGGGAATATGCATAAACGTATCCCTAAAAAAATTTTCAAGCTACTTCGAGTTCGATCATACCCTTTTAAATATCTTCCGAGTAATTGAAAACTGAAGCCCACCTCACAAAATTAGGGTGTCTCTTTTAGTGTGCCGCAAAAATAATAAAAATATATTTATCACGGAACCTGGAAAGATTTTGGGCATGATAGATAACCATCAAACACTTATCCAAAAAGTTCAGCGCCTTTGTTTCTCCAACGAATATAATACACACTTTACCTTGCTCACGTGCGTTGCGCGCGGTTTTAATACCTAAACGAGGGCCCATTTAACACCCTAGCCACATATGTACTCCCCAAACTCACACCAATAATTCTCACTTTAATCCCCATATCGGCGAGTCGTTCCACTCCGCCATCTGGCGTTTTACGAGTTCAACAAGCCGTTGCTCATTCGGGACTGCGGATCCATATGTCCGAGTCCGCGCCTATGTAAATCGCCCCGCTCCCTTTCTTATCCGAACTCCCCATTTAACGAGGTTCCAGTTTTATTATTAACGCCTCCTCGGGAGAGAGGGCGGCAACGGATTCCCTCTTTAAAGCGGATCGACCACCCGGCAATTAAGCAATCGCTTTTCCGCCCTGCCGCTTCATCCAAGAGTATCATTTGCCGCTGAGGTCAAGAGTCCCGAAGGATTAATTGCCTTTTTTTAATAGGGTAGGGTAAGGATCCGTGGGCCGCTTTTGAATAACTGTGTATACACCCAATAAGCCTTGTAAGTTCCGACACAGGCTTGTTATAGCGTATAATTATTATATTTAGGATAGGAAATTAATGACCTTTGCGATCAATTCTTATTGTGTAAATGAGACTTCTAGTAAAAAAAACTATACTATTTTTCTTGAAATATGATGATAACAATCATTTTTTAAAGCCCAAATTATATAAGAAAAAGCTAGAATAATTGACAATTAATTGATACTAACAAACGAATAATTGCCGCTTTTGACAAGGATCCTTCGATAACTTTGGATATAACCATCCGCTTTGTATTCATTCATCCAATTAACCTTTTTTATATCTAAGTGTTTAACTTCACGAAACATCTTTGTTAAAGCGTATAATCATATATTACGATAGAAAATTAATGACCATTCCGAAATTAATTTTGATTGTGGGAGTCCCGTAATAAAGAAACACTACTATTTTCTTTCTAGAATTGTGCTAATAAGCGCTTTTCAAACCTTTAAAGACAAAAAAAATTTAAGAAATAACTCTAATAAATGACCATATATTTTTAACAACCAGTCATTTAAAGGCGAGGATAGAGTTTTATCAAAATGTAATAAACAGCTTATAACAGAATAAAATCTCCTTCAAAACATAAAGTAAAAATTAGAAATTAAAGTTATTACATAATAGTTATAATTTTTAAATTTAAAACACTAATCAAAAAATTTGTTGTTTCTAATTCTTAATTTTTTGATTTCAAATTCTTCAACACGTTTGTGTTTAAAAATTACTAAGCGCGAAAATCTCGCATTCAAGCGCATTGTATGTTTTATGCCTTGAGTATAGTAACATGTGAATTAGTAAATTTAATTTAGGGTTGATTGTTAAACACTGATACAATAGTCGTTAAAACTTTGAAAACCGTTAAATTTTAAAATTTATAATCGTATGTTATAAGATATCGATGTGTAATGCGTCTATAATTTCGGAGCGCCAAGCTATTCGCTGTTCAAACCTCTTAACCACTGCACTACCGATATTAATTTATACACCCTTCAAAAAGCATTTTTGCAGTTCAAAAAAAATAAATTTGGACTCATCATGGCCGTCTCCCTCCCATCCCAGGTCAAGTGAGGCCAGCCAACGGGATCAAGATCAAACTCGCATTCTGACACTATTTCCCTTAACCGAGGAAAAAGACCAACGAACCCCGAATATATAATTATATATGTATATATATTATATATGTATATGCATCTAGGCGATAAGGGCCATTCAAGCCGTCAGGAGCAGCTGGTCGAGTTATTTGTCGCTTTGCGGATGGCCCTCAAGTGGAAGACGCGGAGACTGAGAAACTCATCGCTCAACCAGTGTAGCAGCTAACAACACCCACGCATTGACTACTAACCTGCAATTCGAATCCCAGTCTTATTATTCAATACTGGAAATAATATTTTCCAAAGAAAATACCATTTAGTTTACTTTACTTTTTAAACTAAAGAAACTTCGATTTTTTAGTAGAAATTTCAAAACTTATGTAATCCTTTTTGGCAAAATACAATTTAAGAAAAGGCAAGTCCCTTACTGACACATTAAATAGCTCTCTTAAATCAAGCATCTGAATACAATTCGGCAGAGTCAAAAGGGGACAGATGTTATTTGGTGCTCATTTGTAGTGCGATAGGGTCGACATATAAAGAGAGTAAATTGAATTGATGAATGACATTTACTGGTTGATGTTCTTTTAATTGCTAATAAACCTTCTCTTTTAACCGACCCACTTGAGACAGTTTGAAAATTAGAAGCAATTAAAACCCTTGGTTCAAGGAGACAACCAAACAATTTATTATTACCATTGGCACAGTTTGGCCTCTTCATAGATATCTATTTGAACATACATGGTACCTAAAGCTACTAGAACCTACGTGTAATCAACTATTACACGGGTAAAAACAATTTTCAGAGCACATTTTCAATGTAAAATTTCATAAAAACGCCCTTCAATTTTTGGGCCAATAGTAAAGCAAGACTTTTCCGTTGTGAACAAAAATAGGACAGAAAACTACCTGTTTTTTTACTATTCTGCTATTTAAACATAATGGTGAGCTCCTGCAACGAAAATCTTTTATAAGATTTATTTTACTACTGTTCGGGTCGTCGTAACCCTGTTTTTTATAACACCATACTCGCAGAAAATTTTTATTCAAATTATTTTAAAATATTTTGTTCCTAAATATTTTCACTCAGGGCGCAAATCTTACGGCTGAATATAGCCTTAAGCCTGAAAAAGTTTTAAGATGTGAAGTAGATTTTTAAGTGCAGTTTTTAACATTCATTTTTTGAAAAGGGACTTCTCATGCTTATCATCAGGTTCCGAAATACTAAAATACACTCGGTGTTCTATTTGTTTAAGGATTAACTTTTAAGTACGTAGAACGCCAAGTAAATGGTCTAATCTTATTTTCCACATTCTTTTACTAGAAGACTATAATATCCTTTTTTATCACCAGTTATTTTAATTTGAGCCATGCTATTACAATTACAAATCGAAAAATGAAAAAGCCTAGTAAATCTAAACATTTGCATCAGTTGGATTCGGTTATATTTTAACACCGTTTTTGTTGTTTAAAACAGAACATCCCAAAACAATGAGTGTCTATTTTACGTTTCCGTATTACTTACTAAACTAGCAGTAGGTGCGAAAAGCAGCAAGTGCCTATCCACTTCGCCACATTACAACGAGTCAAAACGGATACAATATATGTAATTAACTCAAACTCGCCTAGTTATATGTATTTCACCATACACACCCAAGTGCGAACGTAAAACGCCACAGTCCTCTGTAATCACTGGACTTCTCGACTGATTTTGCCAACATAAATTAAAACAGCCCGATTTCACTCGAAAAAGCGTCTCAGTCGTCTTTGTTTTACAAGCGAGGAGTTTACCACATCGACTCCTTTTATATAAGAGAAGTACAACGGCGGCTGGCTGGCTAGCAGCGGAGCCGGGAGGGGCTAAAGGGCGCTCGGCTTAACCGGCAAGCTCGGTTGAAATTAAATTTACGACCCGTTTTCTGATAGTCTAATGCTTTCCGCGGCCGATCCGCTCCCGCGGGACGTACCGCAGGGACGAAGAGCCATTTCCCATGACCGGAGGATACGCCACTGCATTCATCCTTCTTCTTCTATTTCTTGGCGCCAGTCGTTAGAAAAATCTTCCTTTCTTCCCGACAGCCCGTGCGGACGGGAGATAACCCGATTCCTCCTATCCCCCTCCCCCTCCCTCAAAATAAGTTCCGGAATCTGCATACCGCACACAAACACACACATCATCATCATCATCATCTTACTTAAACACAGTCCGAAACTCAGAGGGACCCCCGCTCGACCTCGCCTTATAAGCGCCGGCTAAACGTGACGTAGAGTCAGAAAAGTTTAGCAGATCATCGTTACAACGGCAAAATGAGCCACAACAATTATAAAATACAGGAGACCGTGACTCATTCTCTAATTAATACGGTGCTGTTAAAAATCTAAAATAACTCACAGTCGCATATATTATATACGAATTGTGGTTCATTTTGCTGTAATAACGATAATATAGTTTCACAAGTCACTTGGACCTGGACTTGGATAAAATGCCGATACTTTTTTTATCGTCTACCTAACTGTACAGGAGATATACTAACCTACAATTACAGCCTCCTTTCACCCAGGTACAACTTTATTTCCAAATCGAGGTTCTATGTAAAATCCAGAGCCAGATTGGCTAGAATTACATCGGAAACACGATTTTAGTAATATAAATCCATCGTGTATAAAAACAACTAATCCAACAACTAGATTATGCCGCAAAAAATGCGCATAACAATTAAGCGGAAAAAGCCGAATTCCCCTGGAATTGGTGCGAAAAGGCTGAATTCCGAGAGAAAGAGAGGCGACATTACATATCCACTGCGGCAAAATAAGCCACCGTCATTATAAAACACACGTGACTGTGACTTATTCTGTGAAAAATAGGGTGTTGTTCGAAATTTAAAATGAGTCACAGTCCCATGCATAGTATACGAATTGTGGCTCATTCTTTTTTAGTCCCGGCGACATCTGCGACAATCGAATTCGGAGTTCCGGGCGGGCGGCGGGCTCGGGGGTTGAAGTGGGGGCGCTCGCCGGGGTCGGGAAGGGTGCCGGTTTCCTTCCCTTCATTTGGTTGGGAAGGTCCCGCTCCTTCCAAATAATTAACGCATAGAGAAGAGCCGCCGGCCCGCAGCTAACAAGAGACCGAAAGGAAATAAAATTGTATCCGCCCCCTTCACCCTTTCGTCATCAAGGAAGCGGCATACATAGCCGACCCACCCCGAATACCCGATCATACGACCCCAGTCACTTATCGCTAACTATATCTGTGGAAAAATTATGTGGGCTGAAAAAAAAACTTAACTGAGCATAGCATATATAAGCTAACTAAATATTCGGTTATACCAAAGCTTTTTTATTGTATGGATCTAAGGCGCATCTCTACTGCCATAATTGTGGTCTAAA
Source organism: Microlaimidae sp. YZB2_3 (assembly GCA_030248175.1). Lineage (NCBI taxonomy): Eukaryota > Metazoa > Nematoda > Chromadorea > Desmodorida > Microlaimidae > Microlaimidae sp. YZB2_3. Next base: position 38,882 of record JASAMX010001219.1, on the reverse strand, counting down.
TCACAATCACCCTGTTTGTTAATGATTAATACTTAAATAAAAAAAATACGTATTATTTTTGTACAAACAGTTGAATCCCAGGATTTTCAAGCTCAAGTTTGAGCCAATGATGATTTATCTTTTTTAAACAGATTATTACCGGGAAGCCTATTGGAAAAGCAGAGTTAACCCTTCCGGTTTGCTAATCAGCAAAAAACCGCCAAGCAGCATTTTGCAGTTGGGGCAACGCAATTTTTTTAGGAAAAATTTTGTATATTAACACTCCCAAAAAAATTGACAATTTCAACTAAATTATTTCTGTAATACACACACACTTATTTTCACGTATAAAAACAAAACAAACTATATGGGTTCACTCAAAAAAACTTAATATTTTTTTATCGTATCACATGGGTATTCAAAAACCGGGTTGAGCAAGCAAACTCTTAATTATTAAAATCTAAATTTTTGGTCAATAAAAACTGAATTTATGTAACCTCGATGCTTAAGCGCATGCAGCCAATAATATTTCAATGAGACAAATTAAAATTCACTTCTGGGAATCCCGGGGGTAAATAGCGACAATGTTCAAGGACAAAACATAAGATGGATTTCGTAAAGATTTAGGGTGAAAAAAAGAGGAAATGGAAATTTCTGGAGATTACTCAAGTTATTACGCGAAATTACCTACCTACCATCCCCGGCTTAACGGAAGATTAAAAAAATGTGAATATTCAAATGCACCACACACACACACGCTCAAGAGCATTATGGTTAATGAAAGCAATACGTAAAGGTGTCATAGAAGAACCTAGAAAATTCATGAAAAATCATTTTTTTTTAGCAAACACATACACAATGTAAAAATAAAAGTTTTATAAGTAGCATTAAAACAAAACGTATTAGTCGAAAATTGAACGAAAACAAATTTTCGTTTTTTAATATGCTTTATATCTAAAACATCCGTCAAAAGAAATTTATTGCTGGAGAAATGATTGGTAATGAATTTTAGTTTTTTTACGCGAAAAGTTTAAATTTTTCTTCATCGCATTTTTTTTACTTAGCAATTTATTAGAAAGATAAATTTCTTTAAAAAATAAATTCAACAATCGTCTCGCTAATTTCGCGCCAGCCGGGAGAATTTATTTATTGTGACAGGCGGCCTAACGGTTAACCGCTGCTTAATACCCTTGCGTTCCCTGTGCTGTATGTATCTTACAATTTTTTATGTAAAAAACCGTCGGGCTTTTTGCTTTAACCGCTTTTGGAAAATATTATCGGTGAGTTAGAAAGGAATTTGAGAGAGGATTATAATCGATTAACAAGTACTTAATACTTAAACTTGATATTTTAATTCCTTTTTATTTATAATTGCTATAAATGAACTTGAAAACTTAATAAATTTCTTCAGTCAGGCTCACACTTAGCCCTTTGTTCGGACCGTGAAGAGAAAATAGAAACTAGAAAATCATCCTAGCCAATCAATCAACACATTTTTATTTTTTCACAATAACTGAATAACGATACAAAAATGTTTAAATTAAATAATGTAATTCGGCATGTAAATTATAGAACTTTATTGGTTTATTCATTTCCGAATTTTAGTAACTGATTTCCTATTAATTCCAAAAAAAACACCCCATTTTTAAATTATAAAGAAAGCTAAACTAAAGTTTAAGTATTGAAATTTCGACACATTCAATTTAAAAAACTATCTTTTACAAATTAGACTATTACAATTCACAAAAAACAACATAATGTTAATAATTTTATAACTTACCATAACATAATGTCTCTGCATTTCGGTTTTATCCTGGGCTAATTTCTCCAATTCCAGCCTTTGGCTAAAAAATTTTTAAAAAATTTAATAGAATAAACTTTCGTACAAGTACAAGTGATTGTACATTAAAGAATTATAACAATGTTTTACATAGATTAACAACCGGGCTTTGCAATCGGGAGCTCATGTGAAAATGCCTTATCATGTCTTTTTTTATTACCTATTTCACCGAATTATCATATTATTATCGTTATCGAATAAAATTGCACTCAAAAACGCGTCAATCGAATTTTAGAATGTTTCAAGAATTTTTCACCAACACGAAAGTTGTCTTTAGCTAAATAATTCGCGATAAGTGTTTGTTTCTTTGTGTCTTTTGCTGAATCAATTAATCAGTCGTTTTTGTTCCGGATCACTTAACTCTCTTGTCTGTCCCCCATCATCTTCACTAATTAATGCCGAATCAGGAAGGTTCTTCCCGGGCTGAGCTAACACCAATAACACACTCGTTGTCGTTCGTTACCTACCTATTCACATCGCGTCAAAAAGCAACATCACAAACAATCAAACCAAATTTTGCTATAAAACCGAGATTTTAAACATTTAGTTTTAAAGCTATTAATACTTGACCTTTTCAGAATTTTTTTATATATCAGCACAAACGTAGCGCAGCTGTGAACAAGCTTTTTTTTTTAAAATACATATGATCCCTATAAAATCGACATTTAACTGATTCCTTTACATTGTACTTAAAAATAAACCGAGTGATTTTGTTTGATTACGTGAAAAATGCTAAAAAAAATAACCGAATTAAATAATAGCATTAGCTTTTCCGCGAAGCCGACCCGGATTTCCTAATAAATTAATTAAGATTTTTTTTCAAATTAAACTCCATTCTATTTTTTTCTTTTTTTAAAATTAAACTCCATTTTAAATCTAGGAGAATTTACAGCTTATGAACTAAAGCTATACAATAACACACAGAAGCAATTTAAAAATTCAGATTAAAAGAACAAAACAATATTAATATGTAAATTAGTAGAATTTTTTATATAAGAACTTGATGTTTAAAAAACAGCCTTATGCCATAGTCACAGTTATTAGTTTTTTGCCGCTTAACCTGTTCAGCTAACTCGCCGGGGGCCATATGGCTTTACCAGCTTTCTTGGCTTTCGAACATATTTTGACGGGTCTTTGGAACGCAACGCTTACTCACTTATAGAAATTGATTGATTAACAGCTTCTAATCGAAGGATATGCCAAACGTGGCGAAATTACGCTGCGGACAAGAAAACATATTTTAAATTCCTTCAAATTAAACGTGATGCTGATGCTGCCGTCATATGAGATTTCAGCTCGCGAAGTTCGAGGTTATTTACCGTAGACTAAAGGGTACTCTGAAAAAACTCCTGGATTATTATATGGTCAAATCGATATATGGGCAAGGCTGTCCAGTGCATATAGGAGATTTTAATGGTTATAATATTGTAAAATAACGTTGTAGAATTAAATATAAATACAAATAACGTAACATTAACGTTTTAAAATATAATAATCCCATCATTGATTGCAGTAATAAAGACAAGTTAATTTTAATGAAAAATAAGGGGCATAATGTTTTGTTAAAACACCCTTTTTTCAGAAGCTCAATATACGTGGGCATGAGAAATGCAGTTAAGTGGGTTATCCAACTTTTTAACACCCCCAAAAATTATCAATTGGGGCGAGAGTGAAAAATTTCCAGAGTTTTTCATTGTATTGTATTGTATTGTATTTTATTTCCATTTAGAAAGGAGGCTCTTACTTTTTTTCTAATTAAAATATCAAAAAGAAATATTATGCATTTTTGAGCACCAAATTTTAGGTCGGCAGGGCAGTTTGAATCCAAAAAAAACGTTACTATCAACAAAAAAAGCAACATTAATTTTTAACAAAAAAATGTTTATCCGAAAAACATACAGGCCTATTTTTGTCCCAAAACTTGACTCAAAAAGAAATTTTGTGTTACACACAAACGCACCTCAACAATACGCGTTTTTATTCTGCACCCGCATTTTTTTCTCGCTTCTATTGCATTTTATTCCCAATGGTCTCATAAAATTCCGTTATTCTGCATTAAAATTTCAAAAAAAAATCATGTATGTAAACAATAGAAGTTTAAGTGCCCAATGCGATCCGAGGGGAAATACTCAATGCTTTAAATAGGCCGGGCACCAACAGCTGAGCGCAAGCGGGGCGTAAAACGTGGCGTTTTTCCGGTGTAAAAACGGAGATGGATAGTGCATTCCGCGGCCGGCTTACATGTCAGCCCCCCAGAAAACCCATCCCATTAATTCTCAGATCGGCCTGTAATTACTGTTTGAAAAAACTATCGCGGGGAATTTACCGTCGGAACCGCTTAAATGACGCTTTCAATTTTTTTCAGCCGGCGTAAAAACTTATAATAAAACTTTCAAATTTCAAATTAAGCTTAATTTATATATTTTTGAAAAAAGTTTGTGCTTTAAAAGTAAATTTATTATAACTATCAGACTCTCTTACTGTTCAAATGTTGAAATTAAATGTTATATCTAGTTTTAAAAAGATTAAATAATTAATTATTTACGTGATAAATAGTAACAATTTAAATCTTCAAAGTCAATTCAAATTATCTTTAAAATTTTAAAAGACAGTTTAATGTGACTTTAAAGGTTTAAATTCTACGACAGTAAACTAACATACAACAAACAAGGTGGTTGTGGCACCGCACGGCAAAATTACTTTACTAAAGTTTATCAGTGAGAAAAACTTAATCTACAAAATGGCATGATTTTCCTGCAGAAACTTAGTTGAAAAGATATGAATCCTCTCAATAAGGTAAAATATTCTTTTTCTTATTTTAAAAAAAACTATTCGATTTTAACTTGTTTTGCAACACAATTAAAAAATGTTGATTTCTTTTTGCTCAAAATGTTTCTTTAAATAAATAAAAAATAACAACAAATGAATTGACAATGGTAATCAATCAATTGTAATAATTTCGCCAAATTCAACGAAAGAAAAACAAACGTTAAAATGGCTTTTATAAAATTATATAAAACAAATCATAATTTTTTTTGTGTTTTGACCACCACCACCAAAATAAAGTTTATCAAAAGAATGAACGTGAAGTGCCTTAAGTGAGTAACATATTATTGTATTGGTACGTACTTTCAAATTTGTAATTTTACGTTTGATAATCCTCATTCATTATAGGTCAACGATTTTTAAGGAAATAGAAATAAATATGTCGGAATTTAAAGAAATAGAAATAAAACCAAAAATAAAACCAATTTAGGGATATTAAATAAGGAATTAATTTTACAAATCGTCTTGTTCCGGACTCATTTAAAAAACTTTTTTTCAACTAAAGGTAACAAAACAAGGAAAGGTGACGAGCTAAATGGATTAGGATAATGTCCAACCAAAGAATCATTCGTACTCACAAATTTACGGATTAATTTTGTTGTCTACGTTAGAGTGGCCTGAGTAGTTACTTTTCTGGAACTCCAGGTTTACACTCAGTTGTATCCTGAATTTTTATTCAATTACTTCCAAATTTCGTTATTACCTGGGGTTCGGGACGTTGGGTAAAGAGGGAGGGGGTTCCGGGCCCCTCGATTCGCGGGTCTTAATTTACGAGTCCCGGAGCCCGAGAGCGAGGAATAACATATCCCGGTGCTGAGAAGCCGGGTGGAAACGGCTTCATAAAATACCTCTTCCGTCTGGCTTCCTCGGCCCCATCATTGGGGCGGCTGAATAATGGGCGCCCGAAAAAAGCCAACACATGTCTCCTCGTAAAACACGCACACCCGCCGCTTCTATCTAATTTACAGTCCCCCTATGAGCCGATACAACCCTCGGGATTTAAAAGATGACAATTAAAAAAAACAACAACCGCAATGAATGCAGAAATTTATATTTGGAACAACAAACGGGAGTGCACACACGCCATCTAAAACAAATAATCTCTTTAGCCGAGTGTTAAATGAGCGCAGATTGCAAATAAAATACGTCTTTAAAAAGCAGAAGAAAATCATTAAAAATAAAACTATCCGACTGAGAACTTAATCTCACACTATAAAAATCCATTTATACATAGCCACTCACGAGAAGTGCCATAGTTTTTAATTCAGATAAACTTAATACAAGTATCTCAATCTCGAAACTCAGAAAATATAAAAAATACTTTTTTGTTAAACTATTCCAAGCAATTTTTCAGAGGATATCAACAAATCAAAAGAATAAAAAAAAATAAACCTCTTGGTTTCCTTTTTGTTTTTTCTCAGAAAAAACATACTTAATGATTAGGAGTTTCCACCATTTTTTTGCATGTAATAAATCAAAAAGTTTTTTTAAACATTTTATTTTAATAAATGTTGAAGGAAATATAATATTAAATTTAAAATTTTAGGAAAAAAATTCGAACAATGTTGACATTATTTGAAACTCGGTAAATCAAAGAGAAACAGTTAAACGTTGAAACACCAACAGATGCCGAAAAACTAATTTTTAATCTCTTTACTCCGTTTTAATAACACATTTGACGGTTTCAAGCACTTAAAAAACCATTCGATTTTTTTTCCACCTGCTGATAACAATAATAGCTTTTATACAACGCACAGACGAAGAGACGAAGCCTTTTCTATTTTAATTCAACTTTAACCTTGAATAATTCTTATAGTATTGAGTCGCGTAAGAATAATTATTATCATTGAAAGGGGTCATTTTCATTGATTTTTGGACGGTGGGTAATCATAATCGCTTACCGCACGCTGGGCGAATTCCGCGTGAACAAACTCTTGACATTGAAACCGAAAAAAATTACAATCATACATACGCACACGGCCGATATCAAGGTCGTACCTCGAGAAGCTGTCGTTAAAAAAACCTACCGATTATTTAACAAAATACTTAACAAGTTTTATATTCGTGCTCAATAAAAATGCTTAGAGATCAATATTAAAAAAACCAAAAAAATGTTATTTCAAAAAAGAACCAACATTTAAAATTATTGGTTTTTCACAACAAAATTCAGAGTTTTCAGGTTATTAGCAGGCATACGCATATGGCTTTAAAATTGGGCGTTTATTGCACGCCAAAAACTTTTTGTATGTAACCTTGCCAAATCTGTTATATTTTTCAAAACTAGTCTCTACTCATGTATATTTCACTATCCTCCATACCAAAATATATGCGTTGATTTTCCAAAAAAGTGGTGTCACAGAATTTCCCACTCTGGGAGTTTAGCTTTTCAATTTTAGGTTAGCTTGTCGTCGGCTTGTCCCTTCCCCTCTACACCCTGTTGTCCTTTTAATGTCGGTTTGTGTATTATGTTCGCAAACATACCTTCGAACAAGCAAATCCTACAAGAAGATCAATTTAAGAGGTAAAGACAGCTGCTTTTAGGCATGAAAGTGCTCTTTCTCTCTCCAAATGTTTACCAACTGGCTTAACCGTTGTTCGTTTCTTAGCCCGTAAAACGGTTCTTTACGATATTTGTTTTACTACAGCCGCCAAAAAACAATAAGCGAAAATTTTAAAGCATAAATAAAACTTCCAATGCACTTCATACATACCGTAAAAGAAAATCCATAAAGGCTGAAAAATGCAAGGCTGGAACACAATTTTCAATTTCATTAGTTTTTTTATCCATTTTTAATTTGATATAACGCTTCAAATCGCCGCTTTGTAAAAAACCTAATGAAAAAAGATTCCGAGAAAAGTGAGATAAAAAAATAAAATGAAATCATTAAAAAAGCCTAGTGTTATGTAGGCGACTTACTTCTGATACTGGGCCTGAAGGAAATTGAACTCCTCCTTTATGCGGTCGCAGGTCTCCCCTACGGTGAACTTGAGGGGTTGGCCGGGGTGATGCGGGCCTTGCCCCTAAATGTTTACGAATATACATAAAGTCAATTTGCAATTTAAAGTTTAGTAATTAAATTACGGGCGGCTCTTAAACGACTAAAAGCCAAACTTCCCCCATTTCGCTTTACTTTTTGTTGCGCCAACTAAATATTGTCCCTGTTTAATTAGACACAATTTACAGCGTCTTTATTTTTACTTTTAGGAACATAAAACTTTTAAGACGCAGTTTTATGTTTCCTTTAAAAAATCCATCCCACTCAGACTCAAACAACAATCTGTCCGTAGATTCACTTCGTTGAAGAATCGGTTAATCTTTTACAACAAGGAAGAGATCTATCGGAGTATTATTGATGTTTTTTTTAAAGTTTAAACTTGCCAGCTAATTTTCAAACGGCAACAGTCCTAAGAGTGTTTAGACATTTGATATTCCGCATAAATAGATTTACAAACCCAATTAGTGAGCGTTTTTTACCGGCGCAAGAACGGGCCTTTTGCATTTCTAATTCTATAAATTTTTAATTACCTTTTAGACCTAAAACTGAATTAATCAAATTACCAGGAAACTATTTGCCTTCTTTTTTCAAGCGTATTTTAATGATTTTAAAGAATTACTTGCCAATTTAGACTTCATGAATCGGAAGGTAAAAACTAAATTGTTAAAGTAAATAAAAATACAAAAGCAGGGCCGCCACTTGAACGCAGGTCAAAATTAATAATTTTCTTAATATGGAATAAAAGGACAGTTTGCCAACTTTCAGCGTGTCCTAATAATTTAAGCTCTCGACTAAAATAACTTACCGGGTGTCGATTCGGGTACATTTCTGAATCCAATGCGAATCCCCAATACGCTTGTAATCAATCGATCGACGAAAAATCAAATAATAAGATTCTTTGTTAATATAATGTTAATAACCGCCAATAATCACACCGAGCAATGGAACAGCAATCCGATACGAGAGAAAAGAATACGCTAATAAATAGCAGTATAATAATAATGATAATAATATAATACGAGAGCTTATATGCACGAATAAAACGGTCTTTTTTTCCTCGACGGGTTCCTTGGCGGGGCGATAAATCGGATGACGGTCGAACTCGTCAGTGGAATCTCCGAATCCGATCTCTAGAATCCCTCCGGGGAGAATTCCGTTAGCCGGACGACCGGCTTTTCCTCCATCATATTCCCTGTAGCAGCAGGACTGGGCAATATATATCCCTGGTTGTACAGCAGCTATTTCCCGTGGACAGAATACCACGAAAACGGGACCCGAAACCGGAAAGCCAAGCGATTAATTGAAAACCGGTGTTGTAGTACCACTGCAGCAATTCTGAAACACTTCCAAATTTAAAACATCCCTTCACAATGGCTTTACATTTATTTGTTATTTTCAAATTTGCCCCTTTCTTGTAGATGAAGCTACACTTTTTTAACACAAAAAAGTAAATAAAAAATATTTAAAAAATCACAAACAAAATATTTTTCATACAAAGTATAACTCATTTTTATAAGTTATATTTAAAAAATATAAAAAGGCGTTTGAAAAGATCGTTTATTCTAGTTAGTTTTTAAAAATAAAGAGCTATTTAGATCGTATTTGTTAAATAAAATTATAAATATCAAACGAAAGGGAAAACTTTAAAGAAAAATTCTTAAACAAAACAATCGACGTAAATGTGGTTTTATAGTTTTTTTTTATTTATCCGCATCATTATAATTTAGTACAGAATCGATTATACAAGTTGATAACTTCAAACACTAGCCTTACCAATTAAAATAAAGTAGCTACAAAACATTCGTCGAAATAAAATCATTATCATATAAAATTAAACGTTAAACCAACGGTTTTATAATAAAAAAAATCACAAGCAATTCCTTAATTTTTGACGCTATTTCTCCAAAGTCTAAAGCTTAATTCTCTAAATACAGAATAAAATTATATTTTTAAACACGCAAATAAAAAAATTGCGTTGAATCTCATAGAACAGCTTATGCCAATAATGAAGCTTATCCAAATAATTACCTACAAAACTTTTCAACTTGGAAGATTAATAAAAGCAGCAAAACACAATATGAATTATATTAAGAACACCGATGGTAATAATAGTAGTCAGTCAGCAATATCGTACAGGCCGAGCGAAGAGCAGAGAAATATCATATCATAATCGCAATTCGGCTAAATATTCCGCAAAAAGCTTCTGCGATGTATAGGACATAAAAATCCTCGCCAGTTTTTATTTTTTTGCTCCCACTGAGTACAGTGTTGGGAGGAGGGCCCATTATCAAGGTTGGGGGAAAAGCCAAAAAAAGAACCGGGGTGGAATAGGGGGGAGAGAAAAGGGAAAGACAGACATGCAAAGAAGCCTCGGTCTTAACTGAGACAGGCCGCCTCTCTGTTCCCTTGCCCACTACTACACAGAGCACCAACTAACTCACACGCAAGGGAAAATAACAGTTGCCTTCACTACTCGGTCCCCGTGGACCGACGCTGATTGGTCGGTTTTCAATGCCAATGACGACGCAAGTCCCGCCTACAAAACAAAAGGGACCAATGGCGGGGCGGCCGTCCCCGTGGACGGGAAAATGGTTTCGAATAACAAATCTATCGCGCCTCGGCTCTCTCGATTACAAGGGAGAAGAAATTTAAAAATTCCGCCGGAACCCACAGCGGCCGAGGAGACTACTGGGGGAAAGGGGGAGGGGACTCCAGGAAACTGAAAATTTTTTTTAGTTGCAATTAAAAAGAAATGAACAGATGGTTAGTGGAGCCATTTGTACCATAATGTATCACCCGAGTACGGGAGAGAGTGTGTTCTTGGCAATTCAACAATTTATTAGCCGGCTTCTTATTCCAACAGTCGGCGAGAAGAAACCTGCAACAAGGCGATAAACCGACATCTCCTTCAGGCCGGAACCATTCCCACAGACAAAACACACTTATCTATGGCCTCTTAAAAACCGCTTAAATTTTGGTTGAGACTAGCTTAAAATATTTGACAGAATAGTGAAATTTTAAAATTTTAATTTCAGATAAGTTAAGTTAAATCTCTTGATAGCTATAAAGAAAAACCTTTGAACGAAACATCCCGTTATATTGTTGTCGTCACATGCTCTTATATCAGTTATATCACACTTTTTCGTTTTAAAACAATCCCAAATATCAAAAGTTTACGGCCAATTTAAACCTGCGATTAGTATATATATATATATATATATATATATATATATATATATATATATATATATATATATATATATATATATATATATATATATATATATATATATATATATATATAGATATATATATATATATATATTATATATTGTCAATTTATTTTAAAACGCAAATTTAAATTAACGTAACACCGTATTTGAGAGGAGTATAGAAAAAAATAGTAAAAAATTAGAAATCCGTCGATTAATTTTAGGTAATGTACTTTTTAAAGTGTTTAGTTTTTTTAAAGTATCATGGAGTGAAAACGAAATCGATTTTCAACATAACACTTCAAATTGATGTTTTTTATTTAAACAATTTAGTTTAACAATTGGCGGAAATCAAGCGTATATGAAACAAAACAATTCATTTGCGTCCAAGGATTAAAAAATTACAATTACGATAACGTCATCTAAAAACTAATTTCAAAAATACCGAAAACGAAAGTGAAATGCCGGAAAAACGTTTGGAAACTTAGCGTCTGTACTCCGCCACTTCGGCTGCATTTCTGCAGCAACGCTACGCGTTTACCCCAGCGTTGGAGACGCGATGAAAATAAAAAAAAGCGATCAGACGGTTTGAATTAATTTAGTATAGAACCTTCGCCCAATATCTATGAGACATTTTCCAATGGCGTCCGAAGCCCGGTGGATAATAGTGCGAAGCAATCTAAGTTAATATGATTAATTTTTTACATTATAGTTTTTAAAACTTTTCTTTATTTCGAAATTAAAAAAATAACATTTCATTTTATTTAAACATGATCATAAATTGACATTAAATTTAAGTGCCGTAAAGAATATTAAGTTATTGACAAACTTGTAATTTATTGATAATTTATTAAGATAACAATAATGATGATCTATTTCTCGTATACCAACAACACCCAACAAAGTGCAGCAAGCTTTCTCAATAAATCAAAATGCGTTTTAAATGAAAATTTTTTTTGTCACTTTTCTTCCATTTATTTTTATGTATTTTGAAAGTTTTAAAATTCGCGGGTATTAGGAAAATTCAAAAATTTAAGTTATTCCTAATTTTGACAGGTTTAAGTTTAAATACATAGGTTTAAATAGATTTTAGTTTATATAAGTTTTAGTTTAAATGAGTGCATCATTAGTTATTACTTTAACGCTTGTCAATATTCTACAGGACCTAGTGATTCATTTAATTACAGAATAAAATCGAAGTTGGTCTGAGTGAAAAGTTAAAACGAATTATTTGTGAATACCAAACTTTGTTCTTTAACCAAATTAATCGTAGACTTTCTTGTTTAATAACACTGCGCTAAAAACGGCTGCGCGGGAAAACGCTAGCAAAAAATGGCAGATTTTTGCAAGAAAAGTCGCAAGTGCCCACGAGCAATTTTTCTAATAAAAATTTATATTTGAAAAGCTTAAAAAATTCTTTGGTCAAAATTGTTTGTACAGTCGGACATTCTCTTCTGTTATCTATTTTTGATATATGTTGGCAATATCCGAATTGCCAATTTCCAAAGAGTCATGGCCTCCCGATGTTCTGAAAAGTATAATAGGTTGTGCTTCCCTTTATCTGGTTGAAACACGCTTTGCAGGCGAATCTGTCCTCACTATGTACTTCCTACAGGGCTGGCTGCTTGAGGGTCCGTGGCAATAAATGTCTTTACTCGTAAAAATACTTTGTTTTCTTGTAACTACTTTCATTAAAAGAATTCTCCACTGCTTACTCTGCACAAAGTACAAAGGCAACAATTTTGAATGAAAGTCCACAGTTCTTCGTGGATTAACTTCTCAATTTTTTATGCTCTAATCGTGTTCAGTCTCAGTGGACAAATGGTGGACCACAATTGACACAAAGTAACTGCCAATTTACTGTGTAATAATCAAAATAACCCAACGACTTGATGTTTTACTTGTTGTTTTACTTGATATCCCCAGGGCTGTGTAATATTTATTCAATGTATTCAAAAAAAATTGAGTATTTAAAGAAATGAAAATGTGCAATGAATTTGATGAGGTTTTTCCAGTATATAATATCTTTTTCTGCTGATACTATAAAATTTTCCCGACTAAAAAACCAATTTGACGAGATTAAATCAACAATAATTTTTGTTTTATAAATTCAAACCAAGACAGAGAGTAATTTATAGATCACTAACAAATATGTGTAATGGCAAAAATTAAGGATGTCCGAAATTAATAGTCAGTTAATTTAATCATAAAATAATTTTTTTTGTAATAGGTAATAAACACCGATTGTTTTTGTAATAATGTAAATTTAAAAAAAATTGCTGACAATTTTTAAACATTTCACAAAAGTTAACCCTAAATTCAATATAAGATTGTATAATAATATGATCCCTTTTAGTATTACTACAAAAACACCGTTACTAAACATTTTGTAATAACACTTTGATCTTGTAATCTATTGATTTTAAAACATTGTTTGTTTATAGCAAGAGTTTCAACAACTAAAAAACATTTATTATGTAATATACAAGGTTACTATCACAAGCAAAAAACAGTTGACAGCTATTTAATTTCCTAACAAACCAATCAACATGTGATAGTAAACATTAAAATAAACACCTGTATGTGGCTAAGCAATAAAGCTGTTGTAAACAAAAGTTTAGTTTAGTCTACCAAATTTAGTATTACAAAAACAACTGATTATCAGCAAAAAACTTCTCGCCTCAACTACAAAAATATTGAAAAAATATAGCAAGATTGTAGAAGCGAAGTACCCAATGCTAAGAATACGCTAGAAATTTGATCAAGGTGAAAACGCTTTTTAACAGTTTATTTAATTAAACCCAATTAGTAAAAACCCAAAAATTGATTTTCTTGGATGTTTTGGATGTGAAAATCCGTAGATCCCGGAAATATGTTCAGCCCATCTGTTATAAAAACTATTGTTCCCGGAGCTCCGGAGCAACCCCTGGAGCTCCGCCCTATTTTTATACTAAGTTCGTAAATAATTAAAGAGTGATGGCATTATTTTGTTAAAATTTTTTGTAAACTAAATTTTTTCAAAAATTTTTTTAAAACATAAAAAATGGTCCTACAAAAAATACAGCATGAGTCGTTTAAAATGTATTTCAAGCTTAAATAAACTTTAAATCGCTCATTTAAGGGGCGGAGCTCCGGAGCTTCCTCCGCTTAAAATGACCTGAACTCGGGAGCATGATATTCGAGAGTAGGAACATCACTAATAAAAACAGCCGCAATTCTATTCTTCAGTAGTTATCCCTCTGCAGGGGAAATTATGGTAGGGAGGGGATTAATTACACGCCGAGGATTTTTTGCGAATTTTATTGTTATAATACCAAATGGCCGTGATATTGCCAGGGTGGTGTTTTGTTAGTTGGGGTGGCTGCGTGTCCAACCAAGCTTTATTTAGCTGCTGATTTCAATTTTTATTAGCCCTTCTATTGATTATTGACCAAATTCAGGGATTTACAGCTACCAAACTGTTTTCTGGTACGCCTTATGGGGTTCGAAGAATAGAGATTTGGAATACTTAGAACAAAAGGAACTTAGGGCATTTTTAATGTAAATTAAATTAACTCCACTTAAAGTTGAAGCACCATCTTAAGCAGGTCTGAGCTTGATAGCTAAACTTAAGTTAAAAACGTAACATGAACACTTTGTAATAAATCTAAAATTGCTCAGCTTAAAGTTCTCTTGGTTTTAAGTTTTTCGTATTTATCTCGGGAGAAGACATGATTATACATACGCCAATGTCAGGCCTTCATTCTTTTTTAATAATTTATGCGATTAAATTATCTGTTTTTGCCATTAGCGTGTGGCTATGATATGATGACAACAGTAAATTATTTTTTGTTTACTTTTTAATCCGCAAAAAATATAGCAGCAAGATCTGGAAGCTTAACGAGTTTTTATAAACAAACTAATTTCGACACATGAAATATTATTATCCGCCACATGATAAACATAATTTCAATATATTAATTTGCCATAAGATGTATATCATACAGATTAGTTCAATTAACCTGCAGCAGGGTGCATAAACAGAAAACAAAACGATAACTCCACAAAACTCGGACTCTTACTTTAAAAACCAAATTAATTATTTAACAGGAGCCAAACAGAAACATTAAATAAAACCCAAATAGAACTTTTAGCATTTAAAAAAAACTAAAATAGTTTAACCTTTTTAAATCTTTAAAAATATTAAAATGCGGAAACACTTTAATTAATACACCAAGACCCATTCTTTTTCTGTTCAAATGAGATGTTTTCATACTTTTATATCGGTATTTACGAAACCTTAGGCGTGACCACATGGCAGTGCTGAACACGCCGGCGTTGCCACGCCGGTTTCAAGAATACGGCTCTTAGTTTTTTCAATATAAATACCCAAGACATTCAGGAATTCATGTACAGAAGAAATATTTCCGACTTATTTAAAAAATACTTTAAAACAAAATTTTTTGTCGAAAACAACCCAAAACCTAAAACACCAATTTGTCAGATAAAAACCAATCACTTTCAAAAAACTATACAAAACTAATTAACAAGTAAAGTAATAACCTCACGTAAATACCTATTATTATTTGAAGCATTTGTGTTTTTTTTCCAAAGCGGGGATATTCGAGCCATATATATTTTAATAAGAACTCATAATAACTACGCACGCAATTAACGACACAAAAAGAACAAAACACAGAAATACTCACAACAGGAAACAACACAAAAAACACCAATATTGCCTGTCCAGCTTTCTTTCGTTCTTTACGTACTTCGAAATACGTAAAATTGAAACGGGAGGGTTGGATTCAGGCGAGGACGAACGTCCGTCACACAGCAGGGCCCAGAGCTTGCGTGACGTCGTAATTGTTACAACAAAAAAAGCAATACAGTTATATCCAAGTAATCAAGTAGAGTCCCGCATTGGTGGGGTAGCGCGCGGTAGGGCATCGCACTTCCTTTCGCTTTTTTTTTTGCGAATGCCCAAAAAACCAAACTGCGCTTCCATTGGCAACTACGGTAGATTTTGAAGCCGGCTAATTGGTGAGGGAACATTCTCAGCCACCCTTCTTGCGGTAGGTCTGCCAACGGTTCAGGAATCGGTGCGCGTTTTCCACGGTCACACCTGAAAGGTAAACCATATCGTATTGAAGTAAGTATGAAACTTTCAAAACGCCTGATTTTCACTTACAGGTAAGCAAAAATAACTTTGCATAAATGGGAAGAAAATGTTAAGTTTCGCATATTCTCAATACAAACTTCCTTTCGTTTTACAAAGTTCTCGTAAAATTTAGGTTATCAAAAAACACTGATTTTCAAAATTATGGGATACCGAACCATGATTTTGGAAGTAGTGAAGTTTAACTCTAAACAAAAATTCAGAGTTTTTATAATTATAAAAGAGCGACAAAAATTTTTTGCACTACAAGGAAGGTGCGACATTGATTGAAAGTTTCTATCTTCAACTTCGATTATGTGTTTGGGAAAACCTTAATATTTGTCCCAAAACCTTGTTCTTTTTTTAAACGTTTCAAGAGAAATTAGACGGGCAAAATAAATGTTTTTAGGGCATTTTGTAATTGACCAGTTTCTTCTTTCCTGCTAAATGTATTTTTAAAAAATATAAAAAAGGCCTTATTGTTACTTATTGACACCTTGACCTTGATTGCACAATTTTACAAAGTATTTGACGAGATATCAGTGGTTTTTTGGTAAAAAACCTACAACTTTTACCCCGTGATCATTTTTTGAACCGTTAAAAATTTTACTCATAAAAAGTTAGGGAATAGGGTAATTTTCACAAAAAATATCAAAATTAAAGACAAAAAGTTTTATTCAGTAAAATTTAGGAGTAAAATTCAAAAACATGTTTCCTTAAAAAAACAATGTTTTTTAAGGAAAAAAAAACGATTCGTCTTTATATTTACCGTTTTCCAAAGAAAAACAATGTCAGTTTGATCAACTTTACTCAGCTCAGCGCGAAAACCATAAATATCTAAACCATTTCTAAAAAGAAAAACTCTGTCGGCAACTTAGAGAACTGTATCCCTTTTTTTCCTTAAATTTTTTTTGGTGTTTTGTAGCCACTAAAGCCAAGGGGTCTATTGTTTCACTTGCTTTTAAAAAAATTACCCGAGATTCCGCTGTTCTCCACCAATTTTTCCAGACTGTGAAATTCCTCGGAGCTGGATGGGTGGGCGGAGATGATGGAGACGACTGTGGTTCCACCTCCGCTGTTGATAGTACCGCTCAGGTACGCACACACCTGGAGGATCTCTGACAATTCGCTACAATATTACGTCCATTTATTTATTTATTATTCATTTATAAAATATACTAGCAAAAACGCAAAAGTATAGTCAAGAATAATTTAAAAACCAAATAGTGGTTTTGGTTTACAACAATAATATTCTTTTTACAACCTAAGCAATATTATATTATAAGGGCGGTTTAAAAAATACGCCTTGACTTGAATGGGTATTGATTATTATTGATTAGATTAATAGCCTAATTATAACTCCGCAGGCAGGTTTCGGCTAAAGAAGTTTTGACACGTCGTAAATTAGTCTAAATTTTTTACGTTTTAACTCAATACTAAGTTTCTCCCACAAGGCATAAGATTAGAATAGAATACATAGGTGGGAAGCCTCCCGGATTTAGGGGGGGGAAACCCCAAAAATTTTTTTGGGGTATACCTGAAATACCCCATTTTTAGCGTTTTTAGTACTGGGACCCCCCAAATTTTAGGGGGGGGGTGTCCGGGGTACCTCCCAAATTTTAGGGAGGGGTGTCGGATATAATCGGAATTTTTTGGGGGGTATAACCCTCCTGCTCACCTATGTTAGAATAGAAAGAAAGCTTCTTGAGTTATTATATTATTACTGTCAGTTAGCTTTCGCCAGACCTTCGAAAAAGAACTTACGAATACTTTGATTGCATATACTGTATGAATTTTACAAAGCTTTATACAATAGTATTACAACGTTTTTACAAAAATTTATAAACTACAGTAAAGTGGAGTAACTTGGGACAGTTTTTGACTTTGGTGCTGTATAACTTTTTAACCATAAAAGGTTTTTAGTTGTTTTTTTTTCTTTGAAAGGTGGAAGGCCTTCAGGAGATTTGATCCCAGTAAGCAGCGATGGCATAGGTGCCATGGCTGCTTACTTTGTTTAAAAAAACCGGGGGTAACTTGAGACAGTGGACTATTTTCTCCATAAAATTACTCTAAAGTGACCATTGCTTCAAATTGGATGTACAGTGGGTTACTTGAGACAGTAAAAGTGTTATTAAAAAATAATTCAACAGATTTCACTAAAAATAAACAACCATAGACCAACAAAAACTAGGGTAAAATATAAATCCAAGCAATACACGATACTGCACTATTCCAGAGTTTTGTACTTTTCCATGAACAGGTCTTGTATTTCATCGCTTATTTCATCTGAAATTTCGAAGTCAACTGTTTTATCTTTGGAAATGCTGGGAGCAGAGTTCAGCCCGCATAGTTTCTTTAAAATTGACTTCCAAAGTGTCTGGACGTTTTGGCCATCGCCACTTTGTAACGCAGTTGGGCGTAGCTTTTTCCAGACATACCACTTTGAAGTGAAGTGTTTCATCATTCGTTTCGTTCTACTTGACACAGATACCGTGTGGCAGTGCTCTTGGCTTTCTTTGGTTGATAGAACAGGGCCACCCATTTTAAACCAGGAATATCAGATTCATCTGTAACAGGAGTTACAAATTTGCAACTGGTGTCAGGAGGGTTGTCTTTTGCCACAGAAATATCAATGCTTTCTTCACTGCTGCTTCATGAGACTTCAACATGGTGTCTCTTTCGATCTGGTTGACTGCTTGGTCCTGGGGCATTTTCATCACTTGAATCCTAAATTCCTAATTCCTAAACCCATTCATAAATCCGAGACCCGCACACTTTTTTCCTGGAATGACTTTTATTTTGCTACCTTTAGCATTCGTTTTCTTCTCTGAGTTTCTTCTGCCCTTTAACATTGCTGCAAGGGAGTGAATGACCAAAATATATTCAAGAAAATAAGCAACAATTTCAAAAACAAAAAAATTAAAAAACAAGAAATAGCAAGGTATAATGAATCTAAAAAGTGTAAGATAGAACTTAAAAAGATGTTTAAAATTAATTTGTGTCTCAATGTATTATAATATAATGAAAAATCCTGATATATGCCCATTGGACTTCATTAATGCTTTTTCTCAAGTTACCCCCACTGTCTCAAGTAACCCCATTTTTCCAGTAATTTGGTAGGTAATTTGAGACAGCAGCATAAGATTTTTTTTCATTTAATATCAATTATTTAAATAATATTTTTGATTGATTTAAAGATTTTCTGATTCAATAAAGCATTATCCACATTACCCACAAAAACATAAAACATTATCGACAAGCCATGTTTGAAAAATTAAGGGGGGGTTTATAAAAATGTACTTTTTTTACGAAAAAAGTAGGGTTTGAAAATCAACCTGTATCTTGCTCCAAAATAAGTATATATCAACCGTTATCAAGTAGAATCATTGAAAAACGTCTAAACATCAAAATGCATACCACAATTCATGATCATACATTTAAGTACTGAACCAAAAATAGACATAGAACTGTCATTTTCGAAAGTGTCTCAAGTTACCCCTCTGTCTCAAATAACCCCACTTTACTGTACTAAACTAAAAAGTAAATAAGAATTAACTATGCTTATAATAGACAACAAAACAAAAAAGTTTCACTTTGTTGCATTTTCCAGTTTGACATCAATCTCTTTAGTTTCGTTTGGTTTTTGAGGGCGCAAAAATTTACTCCCCTGTTTAAAGTTGGTTTCCAGCCAGCGAATAGCCTCCCGTACTTGACTGTTATCCCCTTTCTTACGCTTATCAAGTTGTTTAATAGTTTCCTAAAAACAAAAAAACCGACGTAACGTTTAACCCATAGAACCAAAAGTTAGGTTAATTTTTAACGTTTAAAAAATGTATAAAAATTTTAACACATAAATCAGGAGTAAGAAGTACGGTAACGTCTCACTGCACAGCGGTCAGCAGTACACTACTTGCAATAATGAGTACAAAAAATACCTTTTTTTACTTACAGAAAGGATTAAGTTTAAATTATTGTAATTATGTGAAGTTTTATATTAGTGTAAAATATTTGGACGACAAAAATAGACTTAGTGATATAAAGCAGGAAACGAAATGCTGTGTTTGTGTTTTATGATGATGTTTTTGTTTTGAGTAACTTGAAAAAAAAAACTCACTGCACCATACAACCAGACCAGGTGCTTTTTTTTCTAAACAAAAGACGCAGATATGATCACAAAGAGTGCCCTAAAATTTGCAATTCATTACAAGCCCACGTCTTGCCGAATTTTCGAAAAATTAACCCCCATTAGGTATAAAAAATTGTACTAATGCTCCATTTATAAATACAATACGTTGAACGAAATTCTTTACGTAAGTGAAAAATAATTTTTTTGTTATTGCAAGAGTCCTCAACACTGTGCAATGAATATGCCAGTAGGGTCGTCATAGTTTGATTT
The DNA here is from genome assembly GCA_030248175.1 of Microlaimidae sp. YZB2_3. Classification (NCBI taxonomy): domain Eukaryota; kingdom Metazoa; phylum Nematoda; class Chromadorea; order Desmodorida; family Microlaimidae; species Microlaimidae sp. YZB2_3. Next base: position 18,496 of record JASAMX010001219.1, on the reverse strand, counting down.
GTAATATCAATCATTTCGTTCACTATTTTGATTTGCTATTAATTTAACTTTAATTTTAATTACTTATTTATGTAAACTGGAGTAAAATTATTAAATAATTTTTATTTACTAGTATATTAATTAGTTTAAAAATAAAATAATTAGAAAGCATAATATGGGAGAATACCTGGGGTATGATGGACACAAACCGTCTCGCCCCAACAAGTTGTCGGATCTGTGGAAGTTTTTCAATGAGAGCTGATGTCTCGGGAATTAAATACACAGGAATCCAACCAATGCGATCAAGTTGAGCTAATTCGTCCTATTATTTCAATAAAAAACCTAATTATTATATCATTCTTAAGATTTTACGATATTATGGTAAATTTAAGAACGACTTCTCAAAAAAGAAAACTTTTGAACTTCAAAACTATAGTTTTTTATTTACATGAACATGTGCGTTAGTTAATACATCTATTTCAATATCTAAATTACGATGATATATACTGGAAGCGCACTTTCTCATGTTACTAGTTTCGCGTTAAATTTAACTTTTATTTTTTGCTTGTTATAAAAAAGCATACTTTTATATTTTTGTATTACTAAAGTTTTTATTAGATTTTTTAAATTTTTTTTCACTTTTGTTTTAAACGTTTCTGTTTTTATGATGAAATAACAAATATTATTATGTTTTATCAGCAAAATGAAAAAAAAGGAAAAAAAGTTGTAATGCATGAAATTGATGAAAATAATGAAAATGCCTCTGCCACACCCCCTAGAACCAGACATGCTCCCATCGAGTGCACATCGACATCAGTATCTCGTAAGCCGCTTTATTTACCTTTGTTGATTTTACGAAAAGATAAAAAAATACAATAAAAAAACTTTTTACCTTTGCCCTTAACTTTGCCATGTTCTTTCCCAGGTCTTTTTTCTGATGCTCATTCTAAAATTAATTATGATAGATAACAATACAAACAAAAATAAAAAATAAAGTTCTAGTTGCTAGTAGTAGTTCTAGTTGTAACAGACTCTCGATAAAATGTAAAAAAACTAAAAGCAAAAAAAAACATTTACTAAAGGTATGTTTCTAACATTACTGTAGCTTAAGCGAATGATCTGCTTCTTAAAAAATGTTTTGATTGTTTTGTTTTTGATGACAAGATCTTTTCTTTACATCAAAGTGGGACGACCATTTACATTTTACATATTTTCTAAAATTATATTTTTAAATATAAAAAAATCTTTCTTATTTTTGTTGACTTTTCCTGTTTGTCTTTTTATGTTATGTTTGAAATGTCGTTATCTATCAATATAGTGTGGCTCAAGCAATGTTTTTATGTTAGCTAAAAAATTATGTTTCTTATGTATTTGGAATTTTAAAATGCTCTTTTTAGTTATTAATGGCAAGAATAAACAGAAGATAATGTCCGATTGTACACTAAATTTTTGACCAAAATTTTGCTAGAAAAGTCGCACTTTCAAACTTGTGTACGAGTTTTCAAGCAAAAATTCGCCATTTTTTGCAAGTTTTCTTGCGGTGCGATTTTTAACACAGTGTTAGTTTTCTTGCTGTGGGGACTGCGACTTCTTTTGCACTCAATACTGCTTTATTCGCACTGCAAGTCTAACTGCACAACAAATAAATAATAAAAACAAAATTGAGCGAAAATTATGTGTTTAAATAAGTAAAAGTGGTTTTTTTTCGTTAAGATGTGAAAAGTTTTTAGTTTTAATAAAGCAAAGTGACTTTCCAACGTTTTAAAATTAAATAAAACAAGTTTCGAAATATTTTAGTCCATTGAAAAGATTACCAGTTAGGACCCAACCATAGGTGTTTTTTGGGGGGGGACAGAGGGGTGCACCCCCCCCCCCTAGAGCCAAAATTTTGGACCCCCCCCCTAGAAAAAATTCAGGGGGCCCCCCTCCCCCCCAAAGCTCGAGAGCGGTCCGGCCTGACCCCCTAGCGAGGCTGACCCCCCTCCCCCCTCCCCTCCCGACCAATTTGGAAGTATATTTTTTATTTACTGTCAAAAACACGGGTTTTTAGTTAAAAACAGTGTTTAAATACACTTTTTAGGCCTAAATAGGCTGTTTTAACACATAAAATTCAATATTAGACCTAAAAACACTTAAATTATTGAGTTAAAAAAATTTTGCTAAAAAATTGGACCCCCCTGACCCCCCTCCCCCCCTAAATTTGAAATCTCGCACCCGGGGTCGACCCCCCTACAACGCCAGGGGGGTCCGGACCCCCCTGGCTTTTTAAAAAGTAAAAATTAGTAAAAATCAAGATGAAATTTGTGCTTTTAAACTAATTTTAAACCTACATAGTTTTTTTTAATGTTTTGCTTGTAAAACTATTCAAAACTTAAAAATTAATTTTAAAAAGTCTATTCCAAACTTTTAAATTACGCATTTTCTGTAATTAAAACATTAAAAAACTGGAAAACAAGCGCACCAGCAGCGCCGTACCTATGTAGCGGCAAAAAACTAAAAATCCCCAAAAACTGCTTTTGCAATATTTAAAAAATATTTAAAAACTTTTGAAGAGAAGGGGTCGAGATTTTAAACCAATAAATATTTAAAATATTTTAAACTGTAAAATGTACTAATCGCTCGCTGTTTCTCAATTTTTCCTCTACATATTATTGGCGCAAGTAGTTATGTACCCTCTTCCTAACACTAAAAAACCCTTATTTCGAACTAGTCCATATAAGTCTAACAAAAAAAAAGCAAAAAATTATAATAATTGACATTGACATGGAGAAAAATCCGGCTTTTACCGGATCTGAAAAAAAATCCGGCCAGATCAGATTGGATCAGAAAATGGATGGATCTACCGGATCGGATATCTGGTTGAGCGCGAGCTCTACTACCAGCGTTTGTATTTTTTTGTTGTGCAGCCAGACTCGCAGTGCAGAAATAATCGCGGTGCAAATAAAGCAATATTAAGTGAAAAAGAAATCACAGTCCCCACTGCAAGAAAACTAACACTGTTTTAAAATCGCAGCACAAGTAAACTAGCAGAAAATGGCGGATTTTTGCTAGAAAAGTCGCACACAAGTTCGAAAGTGCGACTTTTCTAGCAAAATTTTGGTCAAAAATTTAGTATACAGTCGGAAATTCTCTTTTTCTTGTTAATAATAAACTTTGCATTGGAATTTAATTGAAGAAATAAAACGAAAGTAGCACGAAAACAGCTTGCAGGATTTTTTTTGGGGCGAGGGGAGGGTGGGGAGGGAGGAAAAACCCGATTTATAGCGTTTTTATTGCACAACATTCTTTTAAAATTTTACAAAACAACACTGCACCAGAATAAAATTTATAGATTGTAGTCTGGGGCATACATGGGCAAGTTGGTACGGAATGGGGAGGGTTAAACCCCAAATTAGGAGGGGGGTTAAAATCCGAGAAACGCAAAACACCCATATCGTTTTTTCTGGAGTGCATTTTACCCATACCGTTTTTCAATTTTAAAGAAAAAATAGGTAAAAAACGCTAATTTTAGGTCAAAAAGCCCTTTTTATTGCATTTTTGAGCTTTTTACTGTTTAAAACATTCATTTTGACCTCAAAACTTAAGTTTGGAGGCAGGCAGAAGTCATTTTAAAGACATTTTTTTTTCTTCAATTTTGCAAAATTTGGGGTTAACCTTTTCTCTCCCCCACTTCTGAGTGGGGGAGTTAAACCCCCTTCTCAGAATTTGGGGGGTTAACCCCCCAACACCCCCCCCCCCCGCAGTTGTGTGCCCAGGATTTCATTTCGGGGGAGGGGGCAGTCTGGGGGGGCACGACTAACCCTGAAGGGGGGTCTGGGGGGCGGCAGCCCCCGAGATATGGGAGGGTCTGGAGGGTGGTAGCCCCCCAGCGGGGTCAAGGGGCGGAGCCCCTTGTCAGGGGGGTCCGAGGGGCAGAATGCCCCCTGGGGGTGAAAATTTTTAATTTAAGGCGCTAAAATACACTAGAAATTTTAATTCCAGATGATACTTATTACAATATTTAAGGGTTTTTTATACCTACACATTTAAAACATCTGTTTAAAACGTTAACTAAAGGATAATAGAGTTTATAGTAGTTTTAATAAACTTTATACCTTAACTACTGAACGGGATAATCGATTTGTAATCGAAAAACTAAGATCAATTGTCAATTAAACTACCCGCGTAGCGGGGAAATTTTGCTTTTTTGACAATTAATATGCTTTTGGAAGTCAACAGGAAACTTTCTGTATTAATATTAAGGAAAAAATTTTTTCTCTCCCAAAATTTAAGAAACGTAAGGGTCCCCCTTTACGAAAAAATCCGGCTTCGCTGGATTTCGGGGGGGGGCGGCCGCCCCACTCCCTGGGCAAGCCACTGCCCCCCCGCGCCCTGGTATGGTCTGGGCCTGGGGGTACACGTACAATAAAAGTTATATTATACTCTGCGAAAATCTTAAACCCGCCAAAAATTGAAAAGGAGTGATGTGATGGTCGCAAATTAAAAAAGACAAAAAACTAAAACTAGGCTTTTAATCAGTATGGCCCACAAAAACGAAGTGATATAAAACTATTTGCACCGAAATTCCAAAAAAATTACCATGGCTGGTGTTTTTTCCATTTCATTGTGATTATTATGACGACGCACAAATCGCTCGACGTCATTCTCCGGTCTTGGTGCGACAAACTTCATTTCTGCTCCTTCGTAAGTAAATTTATTGAGCTTCAGCCCCAACAGAAAATGTCCAAATGAGCGGAGGGCGAACATCCGCACAATACACTAAAATTTTATTAAAACATTGTCAATTTAAAACTAGATCGAATGTTGCCTACACGCACATCCAAAGGTCCTTGGGGTTGAGTTGAGTTATTTATACCCCAAAAAACTTTTTAAACTGTCAACATTCCCCCTCCCGGAAATCTTAAAAAATTTTATGGGGGAGTCTAAACACTGATGGGGTTTGGAAGATACAATCACACCACCCACAAAAATTACGACGGCTTTATTTTTTATTAAGGAATTAGCCCTTTTTCTCAACAAAAAACCCAGGGCTGTCACTTATTCCATGACTCTTTCCCTCCTTATGAACTTCGAAAAATTTCTAAAACCATTTGGGCCGTCGTACAAAACAATTGTCTCAAAAATACAACTAAAATACCCGTAAATTTTATTTTATCACAGAATTTAATTTTATTTTTATGGTTATCTAAACTAAAGATTTTTATTTCTATTTTAGTGGAAGGACCCAAAAACGATTTTAGCCGTGGATACACACATCTTCCAATAAAATTGTAAGTCAAACATGTAAGAGTAAAATAAAAAAAACGCATTCTAAGCAGTTCTTTCTGGAGTGCATTTTACTCAAAAAGTTTTAAAAAATATGTCGAACAGCACTTTTTATGGGATTTTTGAGATTTTTATTATCATGCAGATGCACACAAAACACTTAATTAGAACCTCAAACTTCAGTTTGAGAGTTAAATGTCTTTTCAAAGTGACATTTTTTTCTTTGATTGTCCAAAAATAGGAGAGGTAAACCTAATATTTTACGACTCCAGAGTGAGGAATGAAAGGTGGTTCAAAAACCTTCAAAATTTGGCAAGGAAATAGGAAAAAGATTGAACTCCCCAATCCCCAACTGTAAAATATTTAATTAGCAAAATTACAAAATATAATATAATGATAAATATTATCCAATCTTAATACCACACGATATTAAAACAATAAAATTTAATATTTTCATGTATGAAATACATGGGATATAGCTATACATGGGCACGGGGGAGATTAACCCCCCAAATTCTAAAAAGGGGGGTTTAACCCTCCCCCCACTCAGAAGTGGGGGAGGGAAGAAAAAGTTAACCCCCCCAATTTTGGAAAAATGAAGAAAAAAATGTCTTTAAAATGACTTATAACTGTCTCCAAACTTAAGTTTTAAGGTCAAAATGAATGTTTTAAACAATAAAAAGCTCAAAAATGCAATAAAAAGGCCTTTTTGAACTAAAATTAGCGTTTTTTACCATTTTTTTTTGAAATCGAAAAACGATATGAGTAAAATGCACTCCAGAAAAAAAACCAATGTGGTTATTTTGCGTTTCTCGGATTTTAAACCCCCCTAATTTAAGGTTTAACCCCCCACTCCGGACCAACTTGCTCATGTATGGACCTAGCAATATGGTTTCGGGCTATCACTTGAAAAACCAAAGTTGCTATCGAATTAATCTACCAGTCTTAGGAGAACAGCGCTTACTTCAACTTCTCGATCTTCGTAAAAGCCGTTATCATACTCCAATTTGGAATGAACTTCGTCTAGACAGGACAATTCACGCAGCACAACATCTTCCGGCAACGCTCGTTTTTGCACCCAAGATGCCACTGGAACAGAAATTTCACCAGCCAACTTTCTCTTCAAGTGTTCGTCTTTAAATAAATTGGTTTATAGGTCTTTAACATGTAAAACGCGGAAAAATATTACATCTATTTTTATATTAATTAATATACCTACCACCATAAGCAGGGCCGTAGCCAGGAGGGATTGGGGGATTAATCCCCTCCTCAAATTCTGGGAAGGCAAAAAATTTTGTAAGGGTCTCCCCTTTGGTTTTTTTAAAAAATTAGAAAAAAAATTGTTTTTCCAAATCGCTCTGTAATGTATTAAAGCTATCTAAAATGCATTATTAAAAGTGATTTAGGTTCAAGAAAGTTCCCAGTCATTAAAAAAGGAATTATTTATAATTCAAAACATTAGTGCAGTGAGTTTAAAAATATAGTATTTTTGTTTTGTGTGAAAATATTTGCACAAAAGCGGCAGTATCAAAGAGCAGGAAGTCACAATTCAACCATTTTTTTTGGTATAAAAAAGCAGTTTTCTTAGGATTTTTAATAATTGGTAATAAAATACCTAAAACTATTTTATTTTGTTGTATTTATTTAAAAAAAAACAACAGAAAATAAATAAAGATTCAGTAGGTACTTAAATTTAGGTTTCCTGTTGCCTTTTAAAAGCTTAAAATTAAAAAATTTTCCACCCCGGGGGCATTCTGCCCCCCGGACCCCCCTGACAAGGGGCTCCGCCCCTTGACCCCGCTAGGGGGCTACCGCCCCCCAGACCCCCTTGTGGGCCCCAATAAAGCACCTTCCAAAAAATCTTCCCCTCAATTGAAATCCTGGCTACGGCCCTGATAAGATGGGCAGCCTCTCGGATTTGGGGGGGTATAAGAGGGGCAAATTTTAGGGGGGGGTGTCCGCCAAGACCCAAATTTTGAGGGGGGTGTACCAAATATTTACGCGCTGCCTTAAAATGGGCTTAAAACGCGTAAAAAACGTAAAACTAGCTTATAAATGCTTTAAAACTGTAAAAAATTAAAATAAGACCTTATTGCAACTTATAAATTTTTTTTCAATTCTTTTAATAATAATGTGTTTATATATATTCTTATAATTAGATTAGAAATCATAGGTTTTTTTTTAATAATTACGTAATAAACTTTTTAATCCACAATCTTATATTTAATTAAAGATTATATACATACATGGGCGTAGTCTAGACCCCCTTTTTAGGTCAGCAAAGGGAAAAATTTGGGGTTAGACCCCTTTAGGGTCGCCAAGGATAAAAATTTGGGAGGTTTAGAACGACCATTTTTAAAAAATTATCTCGCGCTTCGCTTAGCGTCCCATTAATTAGTCTCCACTTGCAAATTTGTATTATTTTGTTTTGTAATCTTGGTATGACCACGCTAGACCCACCCCATTCTTTATGTTTTAATTGATCTCCACTTCCAAATTTGTGTTACTTTGTTTTTTAATCTTGATATGACCACGCTGGACACCCCCCTTTAGATTTGTTATATAGTGGTATTAAAAATTTAAAGGTTGGAAGTAATTTTAAAAACATTTTCTGGTATTTTCCCATTGCTCAGCTGTAATTCAATGTATTCATTTTTCAGCTGTAATGTTTGGAAATCGAAAATTTTAAAGTATCAATTTTTTTGTAAAAAATTTTTTTCTTTGTTTTATAGACTTATTTTTATTGAATAATAGGAAAATAATGAAGCATATGACATAAACAAGGCAATAAACACTTCGCGCGAAGCGCGGAAAATTTTTTCAGTCCTTTTATAACTCTTAAAAATTTTTCTCCGGGAGGCGAATTTAGAGGGGGGAGGTGTGCCCGGGTACCCCAAATTTAAGGGGGGGGGGTGTCAGCAAAATCCGAAATTTTGGGGGGTATAACCCCCAACCCCCCCCCCCCACCCAATGCCTACCACTACAAAATTTATGCTTGATTACAGAAAACACGACCTTGTTTGCAATTGAATTTTAAGAGGAAATCCGACTGAAGATGGCGTTCAAATTTTACCTACTTGAATCTTAATAACATCGTTTATTAATTTAAATATTAGTACGTGGCCTTGGTTTTTTTTAAACATGGGTTTCCTGTTTAGACTTTTTTGGGTTTTTTAAGATACACTGCTTATATAAAAAAGATTTACCTGTTTGTATATGATCCATTAGGACCTGTTCATTTGGAAGATCGTTTAATACATCTGCTAATCGCGACCACATTCCCCGAGAAGCCTGAAATATAAAATTATTTTAATAAATTCAAATATTTAACAGAAGGGAATTCTATTGCCATTAATAAAATAATTTTTCTGCCAATAGTTATGACAAAATAATTTATTATACTTTTGTGTTAAAAAAATAATTTTTTACTATTTTTTCTCTGTTGTAATTTCGTTAACAAAGCGCTGTCGGTATACTTAAATTTTAAAAATAAAAACTCTTACCTCGGGCATAGAAACGATGAGATTTGAGTTACACCTGAACCAATCTAGAACAACTTTTATAACCATTGAAACCTCTAATGTATGCAGACTTTTCAATTTTTCTCCTATACTTTGATCAATAAAAGCCACAAACGTTGGTTTTTCAGCTTCATTGCTAAAACAGGTGTATGCATTACCAGTATACAGATAATTAATTACTACAACATAACATAATACATAACAAAAACAAAATCATAATTATAATAAGGATAAGCAAAATATAATTTATTAATGCATAGGGTCATTTCACGCTAAACCGCACATGCTATTGTACTCTATGTCCTGGATTTTGCCGAAATTAGGTATAATAATAGCCCTATGACTAAAAACGTTCCATGTAAATTTTTAGACTTATAATGGCTTTCTCTGCATTTTAACTCGCCAAATTAAAATGACTACTATGCCATTATAATGAAGGGTGCCATTTAAATGGAGAGGCTCATTTTAATGGCCTACTTTGACTTACTTTTTTATACAGGAGTTGCACATTTTTCGGTATATTATGTATTTTTGATAATACTAAATTGAAAATATGCATTTCGGTCGAAAATGGTACCGAAACCCAAAATTTGAAGGGTCATATCTCAGGTATAGTGCATCAAATTGGTTAAAATTTTGCATGCAACGTTTTTAGCCATAGAGCTACTACTATACCAAATTTTAAGGAGGTGAAATTTTTTCGTCCCTCCTGGCTTGTCTTAGCGCTTGCCTTTTGCGTAATCTGCATAGGGAAGATAAGTTTCAGGTAATGCAACAACAACAACAACTATACCAAATTTCAGCAAAATCCATGAAATAAGGTCCAATTATGTCAAAATATTGTGCGTTTTGGCGTGAAATGACCCTATAACTGATTATATAAATTTTGTATTTGAATACTCTATTAATTTATCATGACCGTTTTAATTAACTATCTTTGTTTTAGGTAAAAAAACTTAAAAAATTGTTTAGACGAAGACTTCGGAATGGATGAACACTTCATGCAGTGAACACTCTAGCGGTAAAGGTTGCAAACATCGTTATTAATGTTGGACGAAGAGTCTTAACCATAGAGGTCATATGTTTTTTGCGCCTCCTGGCTTGTCTTAGCGTATGCCCTTTGCATAATATGCATAGGGAAGATATGTTGCAGATAATGCTACAACAACAACAATCTTCTGTCAACAATTAATTTAGCTAATACGTGGTGGCCGTTCCTTGGTTTCCTCCACTAATTACACTGTGTAATGGAAACATTCCCTTGCAGAAAATTTCCCAGGCATGCTAAAAAAGCTGGGATGCTGACCATAGGTGGGCAGGGGACGGGTGTTATGCCCCTCCAAAAAAAATTCCGACTATAGCCGACACCCCCCCCCCCGCTAAAATTTGGGGGTACCCCGGACACCCCCCCCCCACTAAAATTTGGGGGTCCTAGTAATAAAAAACGCTAAAAATGGGGCATTTGAGGTATACCCCAAATGTCGGCCGTCAAGTATACCCTCTCCTCAAAATCCGGGAGGCTATCTACCTATAATGCTGACACGGTCGAGTTAAACCCGTCCTGTCCTGTGGTGAGTCTCCATAAAACAATTCTTTTACATTATTTTCTTAGCGTGTCTGTATTTAAACTCCTGTAAGTCGGAACTAAGCCTTTTTACCTGTCTGGTACTTCGTTCTCCTGTTCTGTTTCCACCGGCGACATGGAATCTTTTTCAGCTGGTGGGCTTCCGTCCTTTTCCACCCATTGCGCCCAATCCACTGACAACTCACTCTTCTCCTTAACACCATTCTCTTCTTCCACTTCAGGCAAACCATTCTGTAAAAAATTTTTATTTATAGGTGTTGCTTATTAAGCGAAAGGCAACGTTTTTTTAATAATTTGGCTGTCGTTTTTTTAATGAATATTTAAAATTTTTAACTAATTGTTGAGCGATAATTTTAGTCTTTTGGCGGATTAGATTTGTGTCAAGATTATTGACGAATAATTTCAATAAGATGAGATAGTAAAGATGGTATACCTCCTTCTCCTTCCCAAGGGAAAAAACTGACGAAATGTCTAAAATTTAAAGGGACGACACCTCTAAAATCCTTATTACATTTTTAGGTATATAATGCTTTTCTTAAAAAAATTGCCATCCTTATCCGTTTCTACATTTACGCACTACTTTTATTAACTATAATTTGTGCGATATTATAGTTTGACAAGTGTTTACCTTTTACGTAACAAGTGATTAAATTTTACAATTAAAAAAATCAAATTTTTGTGATCTTAGATTTTAAACGCAAAAAAATAGGTTTTGCGAACTGGCCAACTATAGCCAGGGACTACCGAATATACAAACAATTATTGCTTTGAATTCTTTGCAAATTTATTGTGCAAAAAAGAATAACATTTTACGAAGGTAAACCACCGTCGTTTTTGTGCTTAATGAAATACAAAAATCAAAGTTTTACCGTTTCACATTTATTGTTAAGAGCCATATTTTCACAATCGGAATCCGGTAATTCAATAACATCGTCTTCGTCACTTCCATTTTCAGAGTCTGAAATTATGAATTATAAAATTTATGTGAAGATAACTTATCAATAGGTAACTTTTAGTATTTTTATTTAACATTAGAAAAACAATCTTCACACAAATGGTACATTTTTATTTAACATTAGAAAAACAATCTTCACACAAATGGTAAAAACCTATCTACCAATGAAGGAACAGAAAAGAAAAACATAAAATTTGTTTGTTGACACTTTAAACAAAGCTTCGTTGTAATTTCGTTTTTTGCTTATTGTGCTTAGGACAAAATCCTGCTTCAATCAGTTTAATTTTTTTGACATAAAGATACAGTAAAACACTTTTTTAAGATGCTTTTAAAAATTCTTGTACCCAGAGGTGGAACCTTGTTGTACAGTATCAGACCAAAACATCATGTGCCGGGTGAGGGGGAGAAAAAGATGCTCCAATCCCGAAACATTAGCAGAAAAACTATATCGTATCAGACCTGTGCACTGCCCTCCCCCCGGGGGTTTTATTGGGGGCGGGCACTTCTAAAACGGGGGGCACGGGGGGCAACTTTTTTTAAAACGGGAGGAGCGGCTATAAAACGGGGGGGGCAAGCAGGGGAGAAAGAAAAAAAGAGAAAAAAGAAAGGAAAGGGGAAAAAAGGGACAAAAAGAGCGAAAATAAGGTAAAAATAGGTTTAAAATGGCTTAAAATACATTGAAATATGCTAAAAACTGCAAAAAATTCGCGATGATGGCGTCATTATAGGTCAAAAATGGCGTCATAATTTAAGGGTACTTTTTCTTTCTCGGCGGGGGGGGGAGGGCAATAAAACGGGGGGCAAATCCTCCAATAAGGCGGGGGCATTTGCATTTCCAGACCGTGCACAGGTCTGTGTCGTATGGTACAGGGTCGATAGAGCCAAAAGAGCTTAGAGCCTAGTAATTCTCGACCTGTTTAGGTTAGAATTTATTCTTTTAGTTTGTTTTTAGCTTCGTTTTAGGGCTCTTGCTTCGCCATGCTTGCTTAGGATATACGCGTTAACTTTGACTGGAGTGTCGAAATTGGCTCTAAAATTCCTCGATAGCTCCGAGTTCCTTCGGCTTCAAATTCCAACGACTCCAAATCAATAGTATCCTACCGCTCTTATCCTCATCTGTGGATTGGCGTTTCTTCTCCGCGTCGAGGGAACTGTCGCTTCCGCGCCTCCTCCGTCTGGCGATTGGCGGCGGTCCCCGTTTGATCTTGGACTCTTTGCTCCGCCTCCTCCGAGGTTTACCGTCCCCGTCACCTATTTCGTCCTCAATTTTTTGACTTTCCGCTTCTTCCTAATAAAAAATTAATTTCAAAAAAGGCTCCCGTTGGCAAATGACTTGTTGAATACATCTTAATTTGATGTTTTAACTCAAACTTAAAAATTTAAAACTGAATAATAACACGATTTCATTTATATTTTTTATATAAACTAGTTTAAAGATGAGAAATTTGGTACACAGAGAGTTACACTTTTGTCTTTAATTTAAATACGTTTTAATAAAATCTAATAGCAAAAAATGTTAGCTTAGTTAGCTGAGCAAACCTAAATTTGCAGACGCCTAAGCTTGCCTTTAAAAAAAGGCTATTTTTTAAAGTTTCCCACATATGACTTTAATTTTAATATTACAAACAATTTTAGGCTATTTTGTACATTTCCCGATACGCATGATAGATTTTTTTATAAAAAAGCTTAAAAAACCACCGTGCTTTAAAATTTATTGCGACAGCTTAATAGCAAGATTTACTAAATTAAATTTTGTTTTAACTGGAGCCATTTGATGCACATTTTTATCCAATTAGGAAAAGTGTTTAAAAAATTACTTTTTAAAATTTTAAATATTTGTTTGTTTCGACATTACACTAAAATTGATGCAAAATGATTAAATTGAAAAAATATTGTTTAACTGTTTCAATCTTACTTTGTTATATACAAAAATAGAAGAAATTCGGCTTCAAAAAATGTTTCATGTAAAAACCAGTATTTCGCCAACTTTTTTATTAAATTTTAAAAGTAAGGTGGCGAATTTAAGCTATTGTCCCGTTTTTTATAGCCATCTTCCGGTTTTATACAGACTTTACTAAAATATAGCGTATCGGGAGAGAAATTTTTAAAAGCTACAACGCTTTTTGAAAGAGAGAGTAAGGCGTAAAATCATCGAAATTTAACAAACTAAGTGATCAAATATTTGTCTATGTGGCACACCTTTATGAATCCAATATAAAAACAGAATATTGCAACAAATAATTTTACTTTTTCGTCTTAGACTTTCAGTAGATTGCGATTTTGATCAAAAGTTGGGTTTTGAACGTCGTTACCATTTGGAACTCTGAAAATTAAAGCATGCGTTATAACGTTTATAATTATTGCTAAAATACGAATTAAGACCGAACCTTTGTGGCAAAGGGGATTAAATTATAAGAAATTCTCTAGAAAGTATCGACACCTTTCTTAATTTTGGGTTACCTCGACTAGTCCCATTTTGAATTTTGGATACAGAACCAAAAACAGCTAGGAAAATAAAGCCTATCATAAGGATTTTTCCTTTGAAAAAGTATATATCTCAAAATTCGAGAGCTTTCTGCAATCGTACGGATAATAACCTCTGGTAGATACAGTGTGCCAGCAATAATGGCCTGGAAAAGCGACGTCCCGAAATTGCTAAAAATAAACCTTATTTTTAAAAGTTAATCATTTATTTTTTATGCTGTCGGTTTACACGTTGCTAATTCTTTATTTTGTTAACACATTATTGTTTGTAATCATAAAAAATTAAACGCAAATATAAATAGTTGTGTACAGAATAAAAAAAAACTTGCATTTTTTCTGGCGGTTGCAGTTGTCCCAAAAGTTGCTTATGAGTGTATTCCAAGATATAAGCAAAAGTTGAAAAAAGAATAAAAATACCAGCCGTAGTAATCTTACAGAATCTAAAATGAAATTATTATCAAACTATTGTTCTATCAATAAAACATAAGTGGCTTTGTTTTTTTTAAATTATGAGGATTTTTTCAGCATATAATTAACTTTTACTAAACTAACTAAGCTTGGGTTTAACTATTAGCGAGTTGAGTAAGAAGATGAGGATAGATAGGGGCGAAGGGGTTTTGTTTTTTGCTAAAATTTGAGGTATCTGTGAAACTTACCCGCAATTGAGTTGTAACAATTCACTGCCAAAAACGCTAAAAATGGATTTTTGGGGTACCTCTCTCCCCCCACGCTTCACCCCCAAAAAATTTTCGACATTTTCTTAGAGGTTTCCACAACATATATTCTTGATTGAAAGACTGTTAACCTATGCGAAGTATATATCGTGTACATGCCCTCCCCCTGTCAAAAATCTTGGACACGGCCATGTTGACACGGTCATGTTTTCCTTGGTTTTAAAGTTGCGATAAAATTCGTCAAAGAACCAAATATCTTTAGAATAGCGCAAGGCCTTTTCAACTTTTAAAACCGCAAAAGATTTGATCTGCAAAGCTATCAGGAGGATCCTGGGTTGAAAAATCTTGGGTACCCATAAGTGGGCAGCCCTCTGGATTTTGGGGGAGGGATACCCGACCTCCGAAATTTCGGGGGGGGGGTGTCCCAAAAATTTTTCAAATGAAATCCCCCATTTTTAGCGTTTTTAGTACTGCCCCCCCTTCCCAAATTTTAGGGGTGGATGGGCTATAATCGGGATTTTTTGGGGGTATAACCCCCTCCCCCTGCTCACCTATCCTTGTACCTGTAGCAAAGGTATCCCCGAAAAACTGGTGGTATTAAATCCCCAACAACACTTATAGTTTCATCTACCTTTTATACCCTTATTTTCTACATGATTTTTTGTTTTTAGAAATTTGGGAAATCAACTACCGAATTTGTGTCAAAGCTTGTTGGGCTCCCTAGAAAGTTGTTTGGAGTCTCTTAATTCTGAGAACGGCCATATTAATGTTGAAACAACTGAACGTTTGGATGGATTGCTTTTGCTAAAAATCGTAGCAGTTCAAATGATGATCATAAAACAACTGCAAGATCAAAGTAAGAGTAAACCTAATTTTCAAATTGTGTTTTTCTTTGACACTTAAAAATTATAGTGTTGTTTAAAAAATTTTCTGCCCAACTGGTAAAACGTTGTTTGAAATGGTTTTGTAATTTTTTCTGCTTTATCTACCTAAAAACTCAACCTTAGAACTTCGAAGACTAAATTGGTTTTGCTTAACTTTTATTTATTGTTCTGTGATTAAAACAAACTACTTTCAGAATATTAGATTTGTCGTTTTGAGACAATAAATTGTCAAATGGCTTAATTTAAAAATTTATTTAAAAAATTTAATAACAAAAAACTCAGATTTTTTATAGAGTTAAAACCAAGGGATAAATCACTTCGATTAAGCAGGAGGAAGGGCATGTACACGATATATACTTCGCATAGGTTAACAGTCTTCCGGATTCAGAGAGATATGTATTGGAAAAAGTTCTACCGCAGAAAATGTCAAAAATTTTTGGGGGTGAAGCGTGGGGGAGAGAGGTACCCCAAAAATCCATTTTTAGCGTTTTTGGCAGTGAATTGTTCCCCTCAATTGCGGGTAAGTTTCACAGATACCTCAAATTTTAGCAGAAACGAAAACCCCTTCGCCCCTATCTATCCTCATCTTCTTACTCAACTCGCTAATAGTTAAACCCAAGCTTAGTTAGTTTAGTAAAAGTTAATTATATGCTGAAAAAATCTTCATAATTTAAAAAAAACAAAGCCACTTATGTTTTATTGATAGAACAATAGTTTGATAATAATTTAATTATAGATTCTGTAAAGTTATCAGCTGGTATAGCTATGCTTTTTTCAACTTTTGCTTATATCTTGGAATACACTCATAAGCAACTTTTGGGACAACTGCAACCGCCAGAAAAAATGCAAGTTTTTTTTTATTATTTACACAACTATTTATATTTGCGTTTAATTTTTTATGATTACAAACAATAATGTGTTAACAAAATAAAGAATTAGCAACGTGTAAAAAAACAGCGTAGAAAATAAATGATTAACTTTTAAAAATAAGGTTTATTTTAAGCAATTTCGGGTCGGCGCTTTTCCAGGCCATTATTGCTGGCACATTGTCTGTACCATAGGTTCTTTCCGTACGATTGCCGAAAGCTCTCGAATTTTGAGATATATACTTTTTCAAAGGAAAAATCCTTATAATAAGCCTTATTTTTAGCGTTTTTGGTTCTGTATCCAAAATTCAAAATGGGACTAGTCGAGGTAACCCAAAATTAAGAAAGGTGTCGATACTTTCTAGAGTTTCTTATAATTTAATCCCTTTGCCACAAAGGTTCGGTCTTAATTCGTATTTTAGCAATAATTATAAACGTTATAACGCATGCTTTAAATTTTAGAATTCCAAATGGTAACGACGTTCAAAACCCAACTTTTGATCAAAATCGCAATCTACTGAAAATCAAAGACGAAAAAGTAAAAATTATTTTGTTGCAATATTCTGTTTTTATATTGGATTCGTAAAGGTGTGCCACATAGACAAATATTTGATCACTTAGTTTGTTAAATTTCGATGATTTTACGCCTTACTCTCTCTTTCAAAAAGCGTTGTAGCTTTTAAAAATTTCTCTCCCGATACGCTATATTTTAGTAAAATCTGTATAAAACCGGAAGATGGCTATAAAAAACGGGACAATAGCTTAAATTCGCCACCTTACTTTTAAAATTTAATAAAAAAGTTGGCGAAATACTCGTTTTTACATGAAACATTTTTTAAAGCCAAATTTCTTTCTATTTTTGTATATAACAAAGTAAGAGTGAAACAGTTAAACAATATTTTTTCAATTTAATCATTTTGCATCAATTTTAGTGTAATGTCGAAACAAACAAATATTTAAAATTTTAAAAAGTAATTTTTTAAACACTTTTCCTAATTGGATAAAAATGTGCATCAAATGGCTCCAGTTAAAACAAAATTTAATTTAGTAAATCTTGCTATTAAGCTGTCGCAATAAATTTTAAAGCACGGTGGTTTTTTAAGCTTTTTATAAAAAAAAATCTATCATGCGTATCGGGGAAGAAGACAAAATAGCCTAAAATTGTTTGTAATATTAAAATTAAAGTCATATGTGGGAAACTTTAAACAATATTTTAAAAAATAGCCTTTTTTTAAAGGCAAGCTTAGGCGTCTGCAAATTTAGGTTTGCTCAGCTAACTAAGCTAACATTTTTTGCTATTAGATTTTATTAAAACGTATTTAAATTAAAGACAAAAGTGTAACTCTCTGTGTACCAAATTTCTCATCTTTAAACTAGTTTATATAAAAAATATAAATGAAATCGTGTTATTATTCAGTTTTAAATTTTTAAGTTTGAGTTAAAACATCAAATTAAGATGTATTCAACAAGTCATTTGCCAACGGGAGCCTTTTTTGAAATTAATTTTTTATTAGGAAGAAGCGGAAAGTCAAAAAATTGAGGACGAAATAGGTGACGGGGACGGTAAACCTCGGAGGAGGCGGAGCAAAGAGTCCAAGATCAAACGGGGACCGCCGCCAATCGCCAGACGGAGGAGGCGCGGAAGCGACAGTTCCCTCGACGCGGAGAAGAAACGCCAATCCACAGATGAGGATAAGAGCGGTAGGATACTATTGATTTGGAGTCGTTGGAATTTCTGAAGCCGAAGGGAACTCGGAGCTATCGAGGAATTTTAGAGCCAATTTCGACACTCCAGTCAAAGTTAACGCGTATATCCTAAGCAAGCATGGCGAAGCAAGAGCCCTAAAACGAAGCTAAAAACAAACTAAAAGAATAAATTCTAACCTAAACAGGTCGAGAATTACTAGGCTCTAAGCTCTTTTGGCTCTATCGACCCTGTACCATACGACACAGACCTTTGCACGGTCTGGAAATGCAAATGCCCCGCCTTATTGGAACATCTCGCCCCTCTTGCTCGTTTTGCCCTCCCCCCCCCCCGAGAAAGAAAAAGTACCCTCAAAATTACCACGCACTTGTTGACCTATAATGACGCCATCATTGCGAATTTTTTGCAGTTTTTAGCATATTTCAATGTATTTTAAGCCATTTTAAACCTATTTTTACCTTATTTTTGCTCTTTTTGTCCCTTTTTTCCCTCTTCCTTTCCTTTTCTTTCCCTCCCCGCTTGCTCTCTCGTCGAATAGCCGCTCCTCCCGAAACATTAGCAGTACGTACCGAACGAAC